>CM043114.1:32861666-33021555 GCA_023701765.1 Hylyphantes graminicola | reverse complement strand
ATATTATAACTTTAAATTTTTTTTTTCTGCAGCGCTAATGTTTGTGATGATATTTTTATATACTTTGAAAAACGAGCTGATTTTTCTGGATCAATAAATTAAAAGTTTTTGAACTCTGGCTTATTTCATTCCATTGCGCGAATATAACCGAATAGAATATGTACACTGTACGGCTATATGACATTTAAAAATAATATTTTTTATGAAGTTATCTTTTTACATACTGAGTCAAAATAGACAAATAAATGTAAAGGTAGACCTGTGTCTTTAAAAGCAAAAAATAATTTGAAATTGTCATAAAAAAATTATTATCGGAAATGATACCATACATATTGGATAATTGTCCAACTTTGGTAGTGGTTAGAAGTTTTGTTAATATATTTTTCTTGCAATTTAGATGACTCGCATGGATACTTTCAGTAACAACTAAAATCTTTAACCGTGTTTTTCTCGGAAGCATATTTCTGAGCATTTAACCTTCTTCGAACCGCTAAAGCTCAGAGGAAAATCATCCCATTGAGTTTATTTTTTGTGGTATTCCATATTATTTAATAAACAAACCAATGTTGATTTTTTTTTATGAAAAATGATTTTCAAAATTAAAAAAAAAAAACCATTTTACATAAAAATGCGTTATTTTTCTCAAAATATTGAGTGTTCTTGCCAATTGATTTTGCCAGTTTTTTTTTTATTATTTTGGAAATGTCTCAACATTTTTTGTCCTACACACTTGTTTAATGATGTAAAAAGCAAATTAAACTTTAATCTATAAAATTAAGGAAAGGGTAGGGCTTTAAATATTTTAAAACTTTGGGGTTCCACAGATTTTTTTCACAAACTAAATAATAATAATAAATTTTTTTGTAACGTAGTTGTTCTGATATTCATATTTTCAACCATGCCAATGTTAGAATGTTAAGTGAAAATATTAAAAAATAAAAAATTAAGCTCTTCTAGGTTTGGGTCTACCTTAAACACCTATAAAGTGACAAATTTTGCGTTAGCTGACGGGGAACCCAGCATGAGTAGGTACAAGCGTCACCGGCATTTTTATCGTTCATGAGCCACAACCTAGTTTTCGAATTTATTTAATTATCAATAATATCTGGTAATTAGGTGAATCATGATAATCTCATAGTCCAAACTTCCAGACACACAAAATCTGTAGGCCATTTTAATTTTTATTATTATTTTTGTTTGTTTTTAGAATGACTTAAAAAATAGTATTTTCTGAAGTTATAAGTCATGTTAATAAAACAATACGATAACAACAGTAGCTTGTCATTCACTTAATTTAATGTACAAGATATAAACAGTTTGAAATAAGAGCCAAATCCATTTGCCCTACGGGGCTTACATCTTTCTCATTGCACTCGAATAATATTTTTCGAAAATTATGCTTGGCAGATCTTGACAGGTTTGAGGATGGTCCAATATACTGATTTTATTTATTACATCAAATTAAATTACGTTTTTCAAAGATAGAATATTTTTTAAACTCTTGATTTTTAGCTTTAAACTAAACTCATGTCATTTCAACCCAATTCCGAAAAACGATCTGAGCACCACTCCTGGATTAAGATAGCTTGTTCCAGGTGAGTAATGACGCTTTGTATCTGTCTCTTTCGATCCCTGAAATCTTTAACACATCAACGGGAACGTGAAATTTATCGAGGATCTGAAAAAATATCCCAAGCGATTTATATTCCCCCTTAACGCTGTTAATGGCCCGATGTCCAATGTCACTGAGCTATTACGTAAACTCCCCTTTAGATAGATGAAAGCTGCTTGGTTAGGAAGAGAATAAAAATTAAATTGAACATTGGACACTAAACAACGTGATGTTGATTTGGTAAAACTGTAACTAATCTTTCATTGATATAAAAAAATATATATTTATTTTATTTTCTTCAAAAGCAATATGTGATTTTCATTATTAGGCTGCAGTTTTCTTAGGACATATTTTTCTAAAACAATCCTAAAAGTTTTTCTCTTTTTAAATAATGTGCGCATGCGCAGACAACAATGCATTACTATTTGTAATCAAAACTTTATAAACCAATTTTTGTGTACCAAAGTGTGCAGAAAGTGTATTCAATACTGATAGTCAAATAACAGGAGAAATTTCATTATTTGAATAAAAAAATTGAATTAAAGATATTTTTAACAATATTCATGGCAAGAACGTATTATTATTATTGTCCTAAATGTTCATATCTCTTAAAAAATTGCAGAATTAAAAAAAATTAGAAAAAGATCTCTTTCTAAGGACTAATCTTTCTTAGAATTTAAGGATCAGTGTTTGTGAAAACTTTATTTTTTAATCTTCGGATCCATTTTTCGTTCCACTTAAATGCACTATAAGAACGTTACAAATTGTCAAGAATATTTTAGAGACATTTTACATGTTTATGATAAATGTTTAACAATGAGAAAATGGCAAAGTGAGTCAATTTTTTGTCCAACCCTTGCAGTATACCTATCGTATTATATCATTCCTTCTAAATTCCTACTTAATTTAGATATTATCAGATAAAGTTGACATCTGGAGGGGTGTTATAGTGAGATCTAGAGTACTTATATAGTTGGTAGAGGAAGTATGTTTACATTCATTTATCAAAACTATCTTTAATTCTAAAAAAAACGAAACAGATTTTTTCAAAGTTTCGCTCAGACATTTTGACGAATTTTTTTTTTAACAGACGTAATAAACGTACAGCCTGACTTTTAACAAATGTGATCAAAACGCATCGTTTAAAATGTTTAAAACGTTACAAAGACATTTTACTTAATTTCGGTGTTCTAAAGACCTTAGCCATATTAATGATAAATGATTCCGATTATTTTTAAGCAATTCAAATTAAATGAATATTAATTAAGTTCAATTATTAGTAAAATATCGATAAGTAAGATCTTTTTTATGTAAGCGTAAGCTTATAACTCTTTTTTTGTGTGATTTGAGAAGACAACCTTCGTTCTTTTTTCTGCTTTTTTCAAAAATGAATTAATTGAGAGCAACTCTTTTTGTATTTTTTTGAAAATAATAACCGTTAGCACTCGGTGGCTGTGTCAAAAACTATTTTAAAAAAGAAATAATATTTTGTCAAACCGTCAAAGCAATATGTCTTCCCTACGAATATAATGTCTTTTCAATCTGCTTACTTTTTTTCTTGTTATTCGAAAGTTGAAGGGATCAATTTATTCCAGGTAAAAGCTCTGAAAGTGAGGCATGGGATTTGGTTGTCCTTTAACCTGCCTTTTGACGTAAAACTGACTGTTATTATAGGATATTTATGAGAATGTTTTATATTATTTTATACGGGAATGAAATAAGTAGTATAATAAATTTGTGAAGAACTAAAGCTCTTTTTCAAATATTTTAAAGTAATAACTTATAGTATCCCAACATAAATAATGTAATAGGTTATTTAGCTTTGTTTGAAAAAAGGGGGGAGTTATAAAACATATTTGTGCAATTTCAATTTATGTTTTAAAGCATGTTGTCAAGAAAACGGCTTTAAAAATCATTTAATTAAATTTTTTATTGTTCCATGATACTATTATTTTAAAGCAATTGAAAAATTACTTAGATTTTTTAAAAAGCAAATACAATTGATGTATATAAATTGTATTTTTTATAATTTATTTATTTTTATTCTCATCATTTATTGAATGATATTTAAGTATAATAAGAATTATTTCGAATTGAAAAACAAACTTCTTAATACATTTTAGCCAAAAATGTTGCAATTTATATTGGAAACGCAAACTTAGAACAAACGAAATAAAATGCAAAAAGGTTGAATATTGAAAAACGACAAGTTGAAGTTAAAGTAGTTGAAATCAAATTATTTTTTTAAACGGCTCCCAAATTTTATTCCAAAGCTCTATTAAAAGAAAACTTTGAAGCTAAAAATAACAATTACAGACAGAAATAGAACTTTTTTGAATAAATTTGGAATAAAATAAACTGAAAACTACTTTATTTTCCTGTTTATAAACCTCGAACTCATTTAAAATAAACAAACGCATTATTCATGAGGCATCAGCAACAGACGATACGATTTAAATAACTAGAATTATTCATATCACACTCTGGCATTCAATGTTCAACTTAACGATTTTGAAAGTGGATTTTGGGATTTTCGTTAAGTTAATACCAAATAAATGCATTTGCCATCTGTCAATAACAAGCCTTTAAATAAAGTAAAAATTTTATATTGTTTTTTCCCTATTATATTTGGATTATGGAGAGTCGTGTCAAAATCCCAAGAACAGTCACTTTCATTAGTCTTCGGATTTAATGTACGTACCCTGTTGGAAGTTTGTTTTCTAGATCATCTATTGAGATGTGTTTGTAAATGAATGTAAATGTTATGTTTTTCCTTATTAATGCACATCGAATTGTAAATTTTTAAGTGGTAAGTCTGCTATATTAGAATTTCCCATCAGAACACCTGAAGTTTAGTGCTTCTATTTCATTGAATTGTAGAAAATTTTGTGATTTACACCTAGCAAATAGGAAAATCAATATTTAACCCTGCAAGCGCCGTTCTAATTTAGCATAGATAACTGCCAAGCGCCCACCAAAAACATGCAAGTAACCCAGAAAGCGTCCACGATATTAGAGCTTCTGCATCCCCCATTTTACCTGTGGTGGGGACGACAGTGACGAATGGCTACGTTTGTGTGGTCTTTGTCCAGGGTCTGCCGAAAGTCCGTCCAAGAAGGGTCCCTCAAGGAACTTCTACTTCATTAGATAATTAGCGGTCAGGGGTGCCGGGTTACCTTGACAATTTCGTTTTCGACGCAAAGTAGTGGTAAGTCCTATCAGAACATCAGAACACAGGCCAGAACCAGGTTTCCCATCAGAACACCTGAAGTTTAGTGCTTCTATTTCATTGAATTGTAGAAAATTTTGTGATTTACACCTAGCAAATAGGAAAATCAATATTTAAGACAAGCACTAATCTTTAAATCTTCAAACAAAATTTTAAATTGGGGAAACACGTAGCTTCAGTTAGTATTACTTTAATCCTCTTTATGCCAAGTGAACATAATGCCTTACTTTATCTAGTACGTACTATTTTGGCAGTGTTAACCATCAGATATTTCATCTTCGTTGGCCCGTTATGGTTTCACCAAGGCATAAAATAACGTACTTTGGAGTGCTTGTTTATTGCAGGAATGCACTACCAAATGTTTTTTTTTTAATTTCATAAATAATTATTGTGTAAATTATTTCCATTTATCCTGTATGAATATCTAGCATGTAAGATAATACCGATGGAAAGAAAACATTAATAATTAATTAAATTAAATATTCTGTCAACATTAGTAATTATATTTTTATAAACTCTTTTTTTATTTTTTGACTATATGTGATAACGATTCCCAACCAATAAAACTGTAAATATTTATATTGCTTATTTTTGAAACTATATCCACAAAAATTTTATTCGTAGAAGTTAATAATGCAATTCTACTAGCTTTTTTTACTTTATAATTTAATATTTTGCAAATTGCATGACAATATGTATCACCGTATGATAATGCTAAGTGCTACCAAAATTACAATCATAGGCAAAGATAATATCATGTTTACAAAAGTACCCATTGGGGGCTAGTTCAAAAAACAGTTTTTGAAGAAATGTACACCATTATGGAAAAAATCTTCCGAAGTTAACCAAGTATAATACACAAGATAAACCTTATCTTCAATCTTCGGATAGTCTAAATTCTTTTTCGATGCCTTATTTGATCCTTTTCCACAAAGTTGTCTGAGGCCTTGAAGAAAAATAGTACTCGGTTACAAAAATGACGATTCCTCTATATAAAGAAACTTATTTTTTATCATTTATGTTTTTTGTACATGTGTGACTTGCGCCAATACTCTTTTGAGTCCTCAGCAAACTTTGGAGTGAGCAAGAAAGATATGTCTTTCCGCTTTGTCAGTCATGGTTATAGCGAGAGGGAAAGATTCTTTTTTGGAAAAATGTCCAACTGAAGATCACTCTATTGGACTTCTAGTTATTGCTGTTATATCGTTTTTTTCTTCACTTTATAGATAGAAGAAAAATAATTCTTACTTTCGTTTATTTATTGTTTAACAGATCTGTCTTCCATTTCAAGGATTTGTTTTTAATATTTTTTTTATTATTATTTCACTTCCTTTTGTTGGGCAATGTTTGTTTTAATAATAAAACTTAATGCATTACTTTTTCTCAAATATTTAGTCTCAAAGAAATCCTGAAAGAATCAATTTATAAATGTAGTTCAAGTATTATTTTATTAGTTTTCGTGCAAAAAAAAAAAAATACATAAGAAAGGAAACCTACTATAATAAGACCAATAACACTGGTCAACAGTGAAAATGCGAATGAGATGAAAGTACCCAATTCTGAATGATTTCGACGTCTTAAACACGAATATCACCTTAAAAAATGAAAGTTAGCTCTTGTTTTTGAGTTACGGTCGTTTTTATCATTGCATTGGATGCAGCGAAATGCATGAGCGCACCAAACGCAAAATTAGTTAAAGTCAACTTTGTTTACAGAAAACCTCCGAATTTGTGCTCATACATATTTTATTTTATATTATCAACCTGGGAGTGGGATGAAATGATAACTTTCAAGGTTTATGTAACCATATTAGCAGCTTGATAACCCTTCTAAGCAACGTAATTGTTCTCATCTCAAGAGATGCAGAATAAAGAGCTATAATTTCCTTATATTTCGTACTTGGTTGTTTTAGATTTTGTAGAATATCAAAAATTAGTGTTAATAATAAATCTATAACTGTAATGCCTTGTAAATGCATTAATAAAGCTAATAACTTCTGTTATATTTGCGGCAAAGTGCAAATTTTTTGCACTAAAAGAGCATCACTGCAAAAGTAAAGAAAACTTATCATTTGTATTTTGGTTACAAGATTACACGATTTGGTTGCAAGACCATTATAAATTTCTGGGCTCCTCACATATGTAGTTAAACTTGTGTAGCAAATTTTTCACTTTGACTTCATCTGATGGAACAACGTATGATGTCGTATGCTGGGGAGAAAAACGAATGCCATTTAATGGAACAAAACGGAATGTCATTTTATGATTCAGATGGAACCAACAAATCAGATTATTGACTTATTTAAGCATCATCTCATTGATTAAATTAGGTGTTATTTAGAAAAAGATAAAAGTTAAATAGCCTAACATTCCTTCAAATCTGCGCCCGGTTCAACACGACACTATTTACTAAAAAGTCTCCAATTTATCATCTCGTACCACCCCCATGTTGATAATATAAAATAAAACCTGTATGAGCAAAAATTCGGAGGGTTTCTGTAAACAAAATTGACTTTAATTAATTTTGTGTTAGGTGCGCCCATGCAATTTCGCCGTATCCTACGCAATAAAAAAAATGACCGTAACTCAAAAACAAGAGCTAACTTTAATTTTTTAAGGTGATATTCGAGTTTAGCACGTAGAAATCATTCAGAATTGGGTACTTTCATCTGATTCGCAGAAAATTTTTGAAATTTTGTTGTCCAGTGTAATCATAGTAAATTTGAGGTTCACAGTTAATTTAATTATCTACAATACGTCAAGTTAATTTTAAATACTAAATGTCGGCAATTATTAACTTACTAAGGGGTAATAATAGTTTAATACCTAATAAATGGAACATAACGTCAACGCTAATCTGACGCATGACAAAATATTTAATATGTCGTATAATTCTTTGGCATTTAATCCAATACCCCTGTTGATGAGATATGCTGTCTAAATACCTCTCATCACTTAATTGACATACATCCCTCTATTCCCAAAATAGATACCAGTTAGGTATGTTGAGTTTCAAATTAATCCAAAGACTGAAAGCTAACTTTACATGGCCAATTCTCCCCACCACTTAGCTACTTCGACCTCTGCTATTTGCGTTAGAAGAGGTCATTCCCTTACTCAAGGGGTCTCCAAACATTTCCAGCTGGAGGTTGGCTGAATACTTCGATATAAAAAGCAATCTAGCAGCAAAACAAAGAAGTTTACCAGGGTGATAAACTTATTACGTTTACCCAAAAATTAAGGAAGACTGAAAAAATATTTTTTTCTTATTATATTTAATTTTAGAACTAAATCTATTTAATAAACGTTTTTTATTCGAATCTCTGCGTAAGAAAAATATATTCCGAAAAACCACATACAAATTCCAATAAAAGAGATAACAAATGGGTTTAAGAGCATATATTGTTAAACCAAACTTGAGGTTATCGTGTCTTAAATTTTTACTAAAAAAATAATTTATATTATGCAAAATATTCATTAAATGCCGTGAATTGTATCTGAAGAAGACCTACTTAGTTCTCGCAGTTTGGAGACTCACGCTTTAACTCATCTCAGAAACTACGAATACATCAAATTGTCAAACGTGTCAGTTTGACCGGTGACTTTAGAAGTTTGGATAGGAAAGCTATTTCGCAAAGTTTCAAGGGATTTCAGGATCCAGTTTAAAGCCTTGTTATTAAATTCCAGTGACCCGGCGCACATTAGTCGCCGCCGAATGTTCCTATTAAAACGTCATTTTCGATGTGGTGGATTGGTGAGATATGCCACTCAGAGGGAACAGCGTTGTTTCATTGTTGAATTGTAAAGTCATCAAATTGGACTTGAGTTTTATTGCAATGAATTTAAAATTAGCAAGCCAAACCTGGTTTCATTTTTAATGGGTTTTATTGTTTTTTGTTTCCGTACAAAAATATTTGATTGAAGAAATTCATTTTGAATTCCGGAATCAAAACTTTTTGTGCAAGTATTTACTTTGTACTTTTAATAATAAAATTATGATAATGTATCAGTGGAAAATAATATGTTGATTATCAGTTATTAATTATATTTAAAGTATGATAAAGTTTAATTAAATATACACAAATAATTATTTTTTTAAAACTTATTGTGCAATTAACACGTTGAACATATCGCAATACAAAAAAAAAACTTTTGTAATTACTTACCTTTTTATTTTAGAAATATAAATTAGACTACAGTAAGAAAATATGTCAATTATATTAAAATATTGCTTTTTTATAAAATTCTAAAAAATTATAAATAGTTTTTTTCTTACAATTTTTGAGTAGTGAGTACATGTTTGTTCAGTATCATTTAAAAAATAAAAAATATATACTCTAAACTTAACAAAGTTTATAGATTGGCGCAATACCAACACATACGGTTCCAAATCTGTCAACTTCAAATATTAGGTTAACACATACATTTTTACTCTTATGCAACCTAACTAAGCTATACACTGGCGAATTCACACCAATACATCTTGAGTTTAAACTCAAAAATAAACAAAAAAATTGAAAAATAACCAAGTACAAAGCAGCGTATAACTATGAGAAAAAATTGAAGCAAGAAAACAAAGGCACAGTGGAGCGAAATAAATAAATACCAAAAAGCTATCGCGACAAGCACTCTTAGTGATTGATGACACGGAGTTTTGCCGATAGTTATTTCCAGAAAGCTTTAAACTTTTTGTTAAATCCCTCTTCGGAAAAATTCTTCGGGGAGCTTCGCTTTCAAAATGAAGTTTGAAAGTCCAAATCACGATCGCTTTATTAAAGAGTGGATATTGCATAAGAAGCAACCGGTCGAAAATGACAAACGATGCAGTAAATAGGATGCGATATAGTTTTTTTTTTTATATTTATAGCAGAGAATTCCCGTTACTGTCGATAATTTTGAGTTGCGTTGATGGCGCATTACAAAACTTTATGTCCTAAAAAGCCAGTACTTGAAGTGTTATTATTTTTTAGCTTATATAACCATGTATACAGATCTGCAAAATTACGATATTTTGAAAAGAAATCTTGTTAAACCTATAATTTGTAATTACTTAAAATAATAACTTTTGAAAATGAACAACTTTTGAAAAGCCATGATTGAAAGTATTATTTATAACAGCGTATATAACCTTGTACTTGTGCTCCAAATCTATGGCGTAAAATTTCACAAATTATGAGTTTCCCCTTAAAATCAGTGGCAGCAAGTGCTTAATCAAATTTTAAGGAGTAAAGTTACGGTGCGAAATAGGAATAAATTTTTTATCTTGTGCAACGTTGTTCTGTAAATTTGGAGTACTTTTTTTCCGTAACCTTCTTTAAACTTAACTCTTATCTTGTGTAACTTTACTCATTTCCCTTTTCCAACTGTTAGAGGACGCTAAGAAGTCAAAAACAAGCATTGAAGATGTTGGAAATTTTCACTTTTTACCTTTTTGGCAATTTTCTTGGGGGCAGTGTTGGAGATTTGTCGATAGCTAGCTTTAGGTCAAATTTACTAATGAGCTATGTATTAGACTTAATCTTGTGCAGTGGGACTTTTTTTTGCGAATAATACTGAGTCGAATTGGTGAAAGCCTAGAGAGTTATCCCAAGTAACGTTACACCACAATTATAAGGTGTTACAAAAATGACAGTGATTGCGCCCTCTAGAAGGGAGAGTGTAGGCATTATAGCCCACTACCCAGCTCGCCAGAAGAGACAGTCACAAGAGACACACAAAGAAGGACGACACAAACACATAGACAAATAACAACATTTATTGACAAGCACAAACATCCATGCCTTTACCGGTATTCGAACCCGAGCCCTGTAGCTCCAAAGGCTAGAACATTAACCACTGCGCCGGCGGGCCGGCACAGTTATAAAGTAACTTAAAATCTATTTTGGGGTGTAAAGTTACTACATGAAGATAGAGTAACGATGCACCATGAATTTACAGTGTAACTTTATTTTCGTGCAAATAATTTTTTTATACATTCGTTTATATTTCTATTTAATGTAGGGGAGAGCAGGGGAATCCCGCCACCTTGGGTAATGCCTCCACCCCTTGTATCTCGCCAGCGGTGTGTGTGGGAGGGGGCTGTGAGCGCTGACCTGTAGCAGGGAACAAAGTAATTTGTAGTATAGATGCTAATGGCCGTGCGGTGAGTTGGTGTAAAGTTATTTAAAAAATACGGTTTTTAGTGATTTTCATCAAATCTTGAGCCTTCTGAAATTAAGCGATAAGTGACTGCTATCTCTAGGTTAGATAAATCAGTTATATGTCATTTAAAAGAGTAATTATTTGGCTATTTTATCACGTCGTTAGTTTGGACGCTAGGCTAACTACCTTTCTTTAAACAACCGTCTTTGCCATTTTGTCTTACTGGGGTAATGCCGCCACATCACTCTGGGGTTATGGCGCCACATGCAAAAGGATGGCGGCATAATCCGTAAAATAGAAATTTCATATATTGGCCCTACAACCAAGAGCTGTACCCTTTAGAGCTGTACCCTGTACAATTTACCATTATAAAGTTAATTTTAACAATTTTAGTTCTATATGTATTGCTTTATTATGTAATTTTCCATTATTTATAGATTATTTGCTTTGTTTATTAATGTGGCGGCATAACCCCAGATACCGGGGTAATCCCGTCACTGTGCGAGCTTTAGAAAAATAGGGGTAAGTGGTGTACCTTGGACGTATGTGTACCTCGAACCTATGCTGATTCTAGCTCGATTAGCTTAGATATTGAAACAACACCACATGCAGTTAAAGTATTTGCTACCAGGGATCTCAGTGAAGTTCTATCTGTTTGTTTAAAAGGTCAATTTATTAAAGAGGTTTCGAAAAACTAAATTCACAGTTCAAAAGTAAATTTTTGTCAGATTCTTTAGTGTAATTTTATACTCAAACATGTAGTATTTATTCAGAAACGATGGTTATGCAATATAAAGCAAAGTTTTAGCTATAAAACAGTGTGCTTGAAATTAAGTTAAGTCTAACCTTAACTTGCTGATTAACTATTTTGTTTTTAATATCCAAGTGGTGTACCTCGAACCTAATACAAGTGGTGTACCTTGGACTGGTCCAAGGTACACTACTATAGGTCTTATGTGCTTTAGATTGTTGAAAACCTTTTTTAAAATTCAAGTAAATTCTTTCCTTTGAAAAATTAAGTATTTTAAGCTATTAATATGCAACCCTGATTTGTAAAATCTAGAAAAATGGAAATTTGTAAGAAATTTTGATATGATGTGATAAAGAATTTTTTTGTAGTTAATTATTTAGATTTATGGAAGCCTATAAAATTTTTACCATATTGATATAATATAGAAAATAATTATTGCATGCTCATCTAAAAAGATATTTTTTATAATAAATATCTAAGCAGAACATCCTTTTTACGTTTAGGCCTAGTTGAATAAACATAGGGGGAAATATTTGAGTTTTTTTTTTCAAATTTAAGACAGAAAGATAGCCAAATGTTTTTCTATGGCATGAAATAACAGTTTAATTTTATGCTGCATTTTAACAAATACACCCGAGAAAGATTGCATTACAGCTGAAAAAGCCAAAAGGCCACTAAAAAAACTAAGGCAATAAAACCCCTTACTGAGCCAATTGACCTAACATAACCAATTACTACAATCTTGGCTAGAAATAAGAGTAGGTTGTAAAATGTATTTTTGAATTTTATGTGGCTAATAAATATTGGTTTTCGGACTGTAAATCGGGTCTCTATACCTATTGATAATTGGTCCAAGGTACACTACCGGTTGGACCAAGGTACACCGCCGGTGGTGTACCTTGGTCCTAATTACAATTTTCTGTATTTATTTTTTTAATAGTTGAAATCATTTAAATAACATGTTAAAATAAATATATGTTGTATATAACAACATAAAGTATTCAGTAAAAATATTTTTATTCACTTTTTGCAAGCAATTAAGAAAATAAAAATTGAAAAGTCAAAATAGGTCCGAGGTAACCCACCTTCCCCTACAATTTTAATCAGTTTCTATTAAAAATTTTAATTTTAAAAAATCACTACAAGATATCTTATGAACTGTAGCATGCTATGCTCATTACAATTTACATTTATTACAACACAATTCTGCATGAAAATTCAATTTCCCTTAAGGTGGCGCCATTCCCCTTCTCTCCCCTATACATACATTTTGCAAAAACCCCAGATACCGGGGTAATCCCGTCACTGTGCGAGCTTTAGAAAAATACAATTTTAATCAGTTTCTATTAAAAATTTTAATTTTAAAAAATCACTACAAGATATCTTATGAACTGTAGCATGCTATGCTCATTACAATTTACATTAATTACAACACAATTCTGCATGAAAATTCAATTTCCCTTAAGGTGGCCCATTCCCCTTCTCTCCCCTATACATACATTTTGCAAAAACAAGTACATCTATAAAAATACACTTTAAATATTCAGAGTGGTAATGCTTGACATCAAAAATTCAACTGAAGCCATATTTTGAAATGCCATGCGAATATTTTTCTCTGAAAATCGTGCTTCAACACTGGCATTTTTTATTATTATTATCTGTAAAACATTTCGCCTTTTTCAACAAAAGAAAACATTCTATCACAATGTGTAAAAAATTCAAGTGAAAGGGAAAATATGTGTATACTTTTCTGCAACAAAATATCCAATGATATCTGGAATACAAGTGGTTTTGTCAGTTTGAAGAAACTGCAACAGATATACCAGGACGTTTACATGCATATTAAATTTTAAAATTAAAATTATACGGTAGGATTAGGAAGATAATGAAATTTAAAACTGAATGGCTTTTGCTATTGAAACAAAAAATAAACATATTTTTTTTGCTTAAATAAAATTGTTTTAATATTATGAAAAAGCAAAAAAAATAGTACTTATATAGTTAAGGAGAGTTGTAGAATGGTATTGGTGTTCGTTCACGTTTACTGGCATTTGGTGGAGAAATAAGAGCACACTTTAAATTTTATATGAAAAAAAATTGATATCAGTTACAACAAAATTTGAAAAATCTGAATTAAAAAAAAAAAAAAAATAGCTTGAAAAAACGAAATTATTATGAAGCAACCGTACGTAATTTTTTGAGCTATTAATGTAGGTTAGAGCGGTTAGTTAGGGTAGTGTACGTTAACTCCGTAAAATCAATTCTAAACTGAATGGGTATATAAGTCTTAAACCTCCAAACATTTAGCCTCATTCTCTTAAAACAAAAGAGTGAAATTCACTCCTTAGGAGAAGTGCATTTTCGACACTGGAAAGGTGTGAAAATTAACTCAGACTGAGTTAAAATCGCTCGTTTGTTTTAAGAGTGCGCGGTTGATATTTATTGGAGGAAAATATATTTGGTAAACTTACATATACACCTAAGCTTTTTACAACACACACCTAACTTTGTATTTTCAAATACCTCGAAAATGGTGTCATCTGCGCCACTTGTCCTCTCAATTCAAATTTCAAAGCTTCGTAGGGGACTGTGGTGGAGATCCTGTCGGAGGTTTAACTAAACAAAAGAGTGAAGTCCACTCCCATGGGAGAAGTGCATTTTCGACACTGGGAAGAGTGAAAATTAACTTAGACTGAGTTAAAACCGCTCGTTTGTTTTAAGAGTGTAGATTTAAACTTAATGGAATAGGCGAGTCTACATGCTTAAAAACTCTACTAGAGTTGGAAATCTTTTCCTTATTCAAATTTAGCTTCTCTCATTGGATAACAATTACCGCCGCCTCACAATAGTGGCATTTCAGAAGATGCAGGCTAGCCCACACGCTGTTGACAAGAATACGCTTGTTGTGAAATTTTGATACCCTGTGATATTTGATATGTAAAACTCAAGATAGAACTTGCACTTAGATAGAACTTCCATCTTTACGTAATAGATTTTTAAAAAAAAACGTGTTTTACTGATTTTAATATGCTAGTATGCGTATTAATTAATATTTGTATTTTAATAAGCATAGTTTCCTACTACGGCATATTCTATTTAAATAATTGAAAATACATGTGAGGATATTATAGTAAAGCTTTCGAAATAACGATAATTAAAAATTATTAGCATATAAAGGCATTTTTTAGAGTTAGAAAAAGCAAACCTATGTAATAAAAGTCAATTACAGATAAAAAGTAACCTAAAATTTCAACAGTATACACCTATAAGAATACGTATTTAAAAAAAAATCCGAAAATTCCAGTGATTTCTGGAATAATAGATAATAGAAGAAATTTAGTGTTACCGAAAATCCGGAGGTGTCAGAAATTACATGAGTGTGCAACGATTTTCCACGCATTTATTTTGTAAACAATCAAGCACACGAAATTTTATAAAACTCTAAATTTTTGGTCCTACTTTAAATCTCTATTTCGCCATTAATTTATAGATATATACTATTTGTTTATGAAATGTGTGTGTCTCCCAATTTTTTTTTAACAAGAATCTTACAGATGGTGAAAAAAAGTTCAGGTTATTTAGATCAATAGTTTCAATAATAACAAAGATTTATACTTTCGTGAGAAAAAATAATCACCCTGCATAATCGAGATAAACTTACAATGTGCTCGTTTTTCATTTTTATTTTATTATTATTTTTTTTTATTTTTGAATATATTATTAAAATTCATTTTATTTTTTATTTATACATATCTAAATAAGGTAAAGTTCTTCATAAATAATATATTATGATAAATAAAACAAGCAAGGTTAAATTATTGCTACTATTTCAATAAATCTCATGAAACTGCTATTTTATCCATATTATAAAAACCTAATATAAAGTGACATGCAGAAATTGCTATTTTAAATAAAGAAAAACATACCCAAAGAATAACGAACAAACTTGATTTAAAACAAATATTGAATCACGCCACTTTTATTACACAGTTTTAAATTACTTACAAAACCTTAAACAACCTTAGCATTAAAAATACAATTTTGCCTTAGGCGGATAAATCCAATTTCATATTCTTTGTGTTTAAAAGATTTTTACTTAGATTTTTTATTTTCTTTTAGGACTAATTGTAAATACTTTCTACATTATGTTTTTTTATTAACCGCTTGTATTTTTTTAGTTTCCGGCGATTAATGATTTATGAAGTTTTTCATTATTTAGGAATACAGAATGAAGTTTTTGTTTAGCCTTTGCAAACAAAATCCATCCTTAGCATCGCGCATAAATATCTCGGAGCGACGTCGGAAAGATTATAGTTCTTTATTTAAATTCCGGACCGTCATTTGTGTGTTTAAAGATGAATAGGCTTTTGATAGAAAATTATTGTAACGAAAAATAATTATTTTTAATCAGGACAAAAGCTTTACTTAAGGAATTATATTTGAATAGGGTATTTATAAATTTATATGTTTTTTAGACATTCGTTCGAGAAAGAAGCATCACAAAATGCATTGATTTTTTAAGATTAAAATTATTTTTTTTTAGTCAAATTAATGAAAAATTCTGAAAAGTAAAATGTAATACAGTTCTTTTCGCAGTAAATGAAAGACAATTTCATGTTGTGTTAGAACAAGAAAATATTATCTTTATTATATTTTAGAAACTAAGCCATCGCAAACTGAAAAAAATCCCGAAAACCTTTGATTTTTCATCATTAATTTTAATACCCTATTAGCTCTCCAAATATCTGTATAGATTTTTTCTTCTTCTTATGGGTAAAATGAAGTTAAGCTGTTTGACGATCATGTCCACTCATATTACCTTACTTCGTGGAATATTAACTATAAGTAAGACAGTAAGACCAAAATTAAATAGTCAATTTTTTTTAATTAGCGATTTTTTTTACAAGTTAGTGTAATATTTTTATTTCTGCATCTTTTAAAGAGATCTTCGTAATTAAATCTTAGCGAAATTAGTTAATACTTTAGAATTAATAAAAAAATTAATGAGCTTTTAAAATGAAGAATCAATTATTTTTTGAGGTTACTATATTAAAATATACCTTGATACCATCAAATGGGACTACTTTAGGGTCTTAAGAGTTATTTTGGCTAGCATTTGATCCGTCATAAAATACACTTAACATTCTAATTAAAATTTTAATACCATTGCCATAGATGAAAAACAATGATTTTATTTATTGATGAAAAATATTAGTCAAGTAAAAATTGAACTCGAAATTTCATGTTTGGAAGATATTCTAAGCGACCAAAGGTGTCAGAATAGACAGCACTTTGTTCATTTCTTGGAATGACATTTGATAAACCAAGCCAGTTTTGATTATGCTACCGGCAACTATTAAAACCCCAACAACAAAAACTATTCGTGAATTTTTGTTGTAATTTAATAATAGGCACTTAATTTTCTAAACGATTAAAAAATAAAGCAAAGAATAATTCTGAAATAATTTAATTTTTAAACATACGAAAAGTAAAAATGTACAAAACTTTTCTGCGTCTTCTATATCTTTTTAATATCAATAACGTATAATTATTAGTATTGCATACACATTGTATATATTATTAGTACTATTGTTATTGTTATTATTATTGCTATTGTTATTGTCATCATCCTCCTTCTACACATTATTATTATTAATATCATTATTAATATTTTTTTATTATTTATTTATCCTGTGATTATTTGTTTTCTTAAAATTTCATTGAATAGTTTTAAATACCAAATAAAACTATTTATTTTAATAATGAGCTCAGAAAAAATAACTTTATAAATTTTGAAACCAAAACATACACAAAATGTTTAATAAAATACGCTATATTATTACAGAAAAACAACAACAACCAATATATTTTTCTTGAATACAAATTCCAACCTTAATAAATCGCGAAAGCTTGCATTTTGGATGTAAGAAAAAAAATAAAAATCTATAATTCTGGAAATTTATGCAGCTTAAGCTAAGATTCTTTTCCAGTAATTTGCCTATCCTAGAGTGAAATTTGAGTTTCATGATACCGTCATAAATTTCAAATTTCGTTATAATGATGTGCATGCATGGTACTTTGTTAACATTTGGAGTAACTTTATTTGATGCTTATACATGGAGTTTGTATGTTGTTATTTTTCTTTACTTGGCTCATTTTTGATAATGAAGTCCATAAGATTTTTTTTATTTGTATAAAAGTAATACATTTTCGAATAGTTTTCTATTTTATGTCTGCTAATAAAATGATAATAACAACATTTTTTATATATAAACAAATTTAAATATTTAATAACAAATATTTTGCTTCAAATAAAAAGCTATGTTATTTTATTCTTGAAGAAATTTTATAGTTTTTTAATGCTATATTAAACTTGATCAATATAACTCTACAGATTATTATTGTAAAAAAGATTCAAAATTTTAATAATACTTGTGGTCAAATACTTCATTCTCGAATATTTGACATCGTAAAAATGTTTTAGACAAATCTAAGTGGAACATAATCATTTAGATATTAAGTGTCAATTAAAAAAAAAGCATTTATGAACCAAATATTTGCAAACGTAAAGAAAAGAAAACATTTAAAACACAAATGGATTTTTTTTTGAAAGATATAAGTAAAAGCATCGCTGTAACTGAATCGCACGTTGAAGGGTATAGTGAGATAATGTAATAATAGTGTTTACATTTAACAAATGTAATAAAATTTCAGTAGTTTTTTTTTTTTAAAATTGACTCAAACCAAGTCCATTCGGTTCCCATTGTAACACTTTAAAAATACATGGTTAATCGGGTAAACATTCTCTTTAAAACATCCGCATTGTTGAATGGTAATATGCATTTTATTTTTATTAAGTTGATAAAAAAAAAAGATTTACATGCACATAAAGCGCATGAGAATATTTGTAATTGTACTTGTACTTAAAAATCAACTTAACACCACCAAAAACTCTTGTGAATGGATTGTATATTTAAAATAAAACAAACAAATAGTTTGGAATATTACCCAAACCTTTCACGAACAACTACTGTTCCAGGCCTATTTTTGAACCAAAACCACACAAGTATATAGCTACTTCAGCTTGCTACTAGAAACAAATAGCTGCGTCCAGGAAATTGCCCATATTTCTCACTAGCCCAAGCTTAATCGCCCAAAAAATCTCAGCCTCTAAATTTGAATTCCTGCCTGTAGTGCTAAGCACACCGGATAATGTAGTTACCACCGAAAATGCTTAGAGTTCACAGTTATTATATGACGCGCTACATAACACGATGTTGCATGTTATGTTTCCTATAGTAATTTTGTGCCGGGACTTGTTATTTGCCAGTTTATCCTGTTTGTTTTATGTTGAGTGTTCGGTGCTAGTAATGGAAGTTTGAATTTATGTTTACGTAATTTTATTGGGTTTGGGGAGATAGAAACAATTTATTTTAAAGAAAATAAACACGGTTGGTTTATGTTATTGGAATTTTTATGGGTTTCTTTCTATTTTAAATTAATAATAAAAACACGTGAAAAAGTATCTCTCTGAGGAATGAGTGAATTGGTAAAAGTTTAAAATTGTTTTGACTTCATTAGGATTAAAATATATATTTGAATCCAAAATTTTTCAACATATTCTTTCTGTGGCACTATCTTTTAAATGACTCCAAATATATATTTTTCAAGTTGTAAAAGATAATTATTTTTTTTAATTAAAAATTTAAAAGTAATATATGTTGAGAAAAAGCTGACAGTCAGTTGACTGTATTATCCGTCTGCATCCTTCAGATGGCAACACTTCAGGTAACAAAAGTATTAAACTATCCATAAAAAATTTTGTTAATTTTAACGAATAAAGAAAAAATTTGCAGCAAAATTCTTAAACAAGAGTTTAACGATCTAGTTTCTCCAGCAAATGATGATTATACGTTGACAGTCTTAAGTAATTATGAAATACGTCCTTTGAATGTACCAATTATTAGAAAACATACCAATAAGAGAAAACATGTATTTCTGTTCTGTATCATTCGTAAAGGTCAGGAACTAACAAGGCTACTTACTGGATTATAATCCGATTGGGGAGCAATCCGCTTGGGAGGAAAAAATAAAACAATAGTACAGCAAAGAAAGCATAGCTCAACATTGGTGTATCAATAACATGAACATGGCCATTGACTGGAAACACTGTGGTAATATTTGCTCCAGTAATTGCTTAGTAACAAGATACATAATCTGCTCAGGGCTATACCAGCAGAACTAAGCCATAGGAAAGAATGCAGTTGTGAATCGTAATATATTTGATAAAAAGGCGAGAATATTGTGAATGTGTCTTCTGATTTAATGAATTTTATTTAATGTAGTCACGTATTGAATAATTAATGCGACAATTTTATCAATAGACCAAGTTCAGTTAAATAATGTGAAAAGGATGTATAGTTACTTATATTAATTAAAAACTTAAAAAAAATTAAATGTATAATATCTAAACTAGGTTATGCACTCCTAATATATATAAACCTAAACAGATTACAATAGTAAGTTTATAAGCAAACATTTTCTGCAAAAATTAAATTTTTATTGATGCTATATATCAATTTAATAAACTTAAATATTGCATGCAGGTGCCATTTTCGATTTTTTAAAAAAATATTATAAATAAGAAACAAACAATAAATTGGTTTCGTAGTGAATGGAATTATGTTTGGCAATCGTTAGTCAATCGGCAATAAATTTTAATCTGGAACACATTTAAAACTAATAAAATACAAGCAAATAAAATTAAATTAGTTTCTACAAAAATTCCGATTAATGAAGAAACCATCAATAATAATATCCCCTTCATCTATAAAAACACTTTACCAAAATTAACTTCCTTACACGATGTATAAATATACCTAATAGTAGTTATTAAGAAACAAAGTATTTCAACAGGATGATATTTATCGATATTACATTAATGAACCTTAATCCCACCCAATCCCTAGCAACGCTCGAAATAAAGAAACGAAAACTAGAACCTCAGAATAAAAAATATAAAGTTTTATAAATTATAGGGTGTGACACGGGGATGTTGTTAAATGTGCCTCATTACTTAATTAGTACTCGCAGAATAAAACCGGCAACTATAAGAATCAGCCATTGTAATCTTAAAAGAAGATCCACATGATGAGTACACCATGTATGTCTAGTGCTGGTAGCCATGTATGTTTAACGAAAATATTTCCAAAAGAAATAACAGTATGTCAGTTCAATCACTAGAAGAAAAATAAAATAGGATTTGTATCCAGATTTGGCGAGTATGCACATATATGGCTGTTAATTTAAAATTTTTATTGTGGGTTTGAAGTTATTTTGTAAAAAATAATAATAGCAACGTAAACAATTCTTAGTATCCTAACTTAGATCTGGGTTGAATTAGAGTTTGACAAAATGTAAGAATGATTAGTAAACAATTTCAAAAAATGTTTTTGTTCAAAAATTATTTATGTTGCGATATTCATTTTTTATTTGTTTAGAAATATTTCGGATTTCTGAAAAAAAAATATATATTGCACTCGTTGGAAATTCAGAATACTGTACGTAAATGGACTATATGCTATGATTAATACGTTCATGAATGCTATAATAAACCAGAAAATGTTAAATCACAAATAATATTTCTTTGTTGGACTTTTTGAGTCAAAATAGAATTGCCATTGGTCATTTTTCATTACAGGAGTTCGAAATTTGGAATACTTTATACCTAAGTGGACTATAACTTATGAGGAACACGTTCACGTTCATGAATGATATGATAAATTAAAAGTAGATAAATCAGATTTTTGCAACACGAATCTTTCTGTTTTGGACTTTTTGAGTCTCAATCGAATTGAAATTTCCCATTTATACCAACAAATTAATCACAATACTTGCATTATTAAAAGAGAAAGAAAATAATGTTTTTCTTTTTAAATAATTCTAGTAAAGATTATTTTCTATTGTATGTGTTTCCAGAAAAAGCAAAACATTCATATTATTAAAAAACCTTGATTATCTTTCAGTTGACAGTTGGCGACATTTCCCTACATTTGGCGACCAGACAACCTTACAAAGAAAAACGACAACCAGGTACGCTGACATCAGGATCCTCTTCAAAAAATTGATTTGCTGGAGGTCCGCCGTAATTATGGAGCGGATATGTCACATAGACATTCGTCATGTCTATGGGAGTCTAATAGACGGAAGGGAATGAGTTTGTATAGATGAGCTTTTGAATGAATTATGGATACATATACTCGGGGAATGAGGTGAATGGTATACTCCTGATGAATGGTGCGGAAGGTCTGCTGTGCGTTATCTTGATGCATTGTTATCTCTCTTTGTTGTAGGGAATGGATTTGATTAAAGGATCGTAGTGGGTTTTAATCGTTTTAAGTTTTGGTGGGGAGTCAAATGGGTTTGGATAATTTTTGTTGATTGAATATTGGGTAAAAATAAAATAAATCGTAATGGAAGTTAAAAAATTTCCTTAGATATTTTGTTGGTATTGGAAAGTTAATTTTGAAAAGTAACTATGTTACTTAATTAAAAAAGTAACTATACTAGAGTTAATTAATAAAAAAGTAACTATACAATAGATACTTAATTAGGAAAAGTAACTATATTATAGATACTTAATTCGGAAAAGTAACTATATTATAGTTACTTAATCAAGAAAAGTAACTATATTAAAGATACTTAATTAGGAAAAGTAATTATATTATAGATACTTAATTAGGAAAAGTAACTATATTATAGTTACAGTTACTTTTACAAGGAAAAGTTCAAGGCCAATTGCAAGTTAACCATCTTCTTTTTTTCAAAAATAACCAAGGTTATAAAGAAATACCGAAAATCGAAAACTTAAGTCGAAACTTCAACATTGTTAAAAGTTAAATTTTGAATAGATAAGTTTGACATGAATGCCGAACCGCCAAAAATAACAGTGAGGAGCGGCGTAAGAAGAAGCGAAGGTTAAGTTACCACTAAAATTACGATACATTTACTGTCGGAAAAAACTAACGACGTTAAAGAAGAAAGAAACTTTTTATTTTCAAACACAGAATATATTGGTTGCCAGAATATATTGGGCCCCGGGCCCTACCAGACAACACATAAAATAATACAATCAAAATCATTAAGGAAAATTAAAAGTAACATTTCACATTACACCCAGACAAAAGGGGAACAAAGCAAAACAAAATCACAAAACAAATACTAACAAAACACGTCACTACCTAAAAAAAAGTAACGGTAACAGTAAAAGCGATACAAGTAACGCGTTACTCCTTGGTATTTTGTAATGATTGTTCAATATTAATGGCTAAATGGGTTTTGAGAAATACAGCAGTACATTAATTTATTAAAAAACGTGAATGTATGTATTTTTCGAAACATATGTTGTAACAACTGAAACAATTTTAATAAAGTTTGGTTCAATTCATCTAAACCTTATTTTAACTATTGCTTAGTACTTGAAAAGAATTTAAAAAATGTATTTTTAAATTATGTTCTAAAAAACAATCAATTAACCAAAAATTCAAACAAATCTAAAGAAATTTTTGACTACCTACTAAAATGTTGGATAATTCATTATGTGACCTTAAAATGTAGAACTAGCGTGCAATCAAATCTCCCCACTTACACAGATTGGCATGTTCCCACGTTACGTCAACACTTGTCTTCCAAAGTTCAGATAGTTAGAGAAGCTGTTAACACTATAAAGTTAATTAATAAGACCATTAAAATTTGCAAAGTGCTTTTACATATTTAAGTGCTATTTTTGAATACTGAATTTGTATGTATGGAAAACATGCTTAATAATATACCATTTATTTTTAATTAGTATATTCTATTAATTTAGTAAATATTCTTAAGAATGCATGCGCGATTTAATACTTAGCTAAAAAAAAATAAAGGTAGATTTTTTGAATAAAAACGCTACTTACTACGTAAAAATTCAATGTATTCACTAACAGAGATAATCACTATTAGGGTGTTATTATTATTATCAAAAAAATTATTAGCCGTAAGATTTTCCTAAAGAAATAGTTTTATAATTACTTATGGTTTAAAACTTAGGCATTATCATTGGAAATCACTTAAGTGACCGACAACAATTGCTTTAAGATAATTATATAATTAGAAAAATAAGGTTTTATTAAGACTAAAAGCGTTTCGACGTTTAATTATTTATTTTAAAGCTTCTGTTCGGTTGAAGTTATCAACCTTTACATTAATTCACTTTAAACACAATCAGGTATTTAGAGAGTCGGCGGTGAGGTAAAAATTGAAACGGTACTAAATTTAAAATTTGCATCGAAAAGGTCAATAATTCTTTATAAAATGCATAAAAAATAATACCAATGTAAGTATTGTTGACTGTGCTAAGCTTTTTATCTTACTAGCTATAAAAATTCCATTGTTAAATGAATCAATGGATTACATAAGCTGCAAAACAGTCTCTTCATTTTATATTTCGTTTTACAAATCAGTTTCTGCACATTTGTAGGATCCTTTTTTAATCGAAATCAACAAATATTAAGAAAAACCTTTAAATAGTTTCAGCGAAACAAACACAAACTTCACCATCCAAATGAATAATCGACAATTCTTCAGTTGGCAACCTCCACAAAACTCAGTTTCGTCTTAATTTTATTTAAGTTTTATTAAATGCAATAAAAGTTCAGCAAACGGAATTTAGGGTTTGTTTAAAAGTGGCCGCAGAACCCAAGGATTTGAGGCGATCGAAACGAATTAAAAGTTTACGACTTGCCCGTAAACTCCAGAATGGATCGATTTGATGTTCGCTTAAAATGCTTTGATGTCTTGTGTATGCTTAGCAGCGGTTCAACCGTAATGGATTATATGTTTGCGAACATTTTAAGAAACATTGCGCGGTAAGCGATTTGGCACATTTGGTGTGCATTTGACTCTAGCTAATATGTATAATAGGGTGTCCCTTATTTTACGAATTATCGAAATCAAAAAGACGTACACTCTCTTTTTTCCCCCTTTTATGTCAAAACACTCAGAAACGAGGTTTTATCCCATTCTTACACGTGCCGCTCTTCATTCGAAAATAGCAAAAAATGCTAAAAATTCAAGTTTTTGCTCGACATATCGAATTCTGTTAGTCCAAGAACAACATTTTCACTACAAAGGTTATAGAACACACATTTTTCTACAAGTTTTGAAATTACGTAATTGCTGTATGAGCGACGGTTATCGAGATACATCGAAATTTTTTGAAAAACACGCAAAATGCTCCTATCCACTCCCCATAGTAGGAGTGAATGAATAAAATAAGGGACACTCTAATGTATAATAATTAAGTAAATAACTTTGAATAAGTTATTGATGTTTTTTTTTTTTACTTTTGAGACACGTATTTTTACCTATCGAGATGCATATTTAAAAAAAAATTCATTTAAATATTCCAAATACACATTTTTGATCTAGTATAAATTAATAATATTATTTTTTTTTAGATTTTTGATAAATATATATTCATAGCTTCATTTACGAATTTTCCGATACGAAGAAAAACTGAGCGTTATGTTTATGAATAATTATTGATTATTTATACTGATTATATTTTAATTAGTTTATAACATTTTATTCATTAAGGATAGGAAAAAAATTACTTTTGGAAAATAAGCATTTTTTTAAGGTCATCCATTAATGGTTCGTTAATTGGTTAAGGTAATGAAATTCAACACGAAGAGCACAAACAATTTTAAGACCAATCTTAAAGTTTACAGAAATGTTTCTTCTTCCTTCAAATATAAAATATCCACCTTAATTAAACATTTAAACATTTAATCATACAAATCCTTGTGAAAACGCTTTAACAAAACTAAAAAATTTTATACCCATACCTCTTATAATATAAATAAGTTTTTTTGGGGGGATAACTAAGTTATGTATTTTGTTTAGTTGTTTCTATTCTTCTAGAGTACTACATTTTTAAACTATTCACAAAATTTAGAGTAACATTTAAATGCTGAATTAATCTTCGTATTTTTTTTTAAATTATTAAATACATTTTCCATCATCATATACAACTTTAAACACAAATCCATCATACTGTTACTTCTTATCAATGTTTTAAAACTGCAACATATTCAAGAAATTATCTACGAATCTCAGATTCATAGGGGAGAACATCATTATAATGCAGTTATTCCCGAGAGATTGCAACTAAATAAGAAGTTCCCCGGTCATTTCGACGTCGGGACCATTTCTCCAATTAGTGCGCTTAGAGCCTTTTCAGTGCCACTTACCGTGATGGGGCAGACATCATTTGATGTGGATGGTGTTAGTTATTTAAGATGAACAAATGTTTCTTATTCAAATTTATTAACACTATCAGTCCCAATGGCAATTTGGCATCATCAATTTAGAATTTTTTCTGATCGTCTATAGCCCTTTATGATATCAAAAAGCACACCATTCACGATTCTTTAAACTTTTTTCGATAAAAAATACTTTTTACTAATCCCAGTAGATGTCAGCATTATTATTTTTAAAATTTATGATCAGAAACATGATAATGCCAAATGGCATCACTGGGACTGAAAGGGTTAATATCAGGATATAGTTACTGTTGGAATTAAACTTATTCTATATCAACAAAAGGTCATAATTGTAAGTTTAAATGAAGGGTGTAGCTGTAAAACTCACATACTCTCAATTAGAACTAATAAGATATAGGGTTCTGCTGTTTTGCCCAATTTAGTTAACAATAGTTGAAAGTGGACAATTAAAGAGTCGGGCCCAAAATTGTAGTGTAGTAGCATGATCGGAAGATAACCAAACTCTAATAACCACAAACGATGAAGCGATGATAAGTTTATTAATGATTAGAATTACGCTGCATTAAAGTTTTATTTATTTATTATAAACAATTCAGATTTAAAAAACAAAGCAAATAAACTGGGTTCTTTCTCAAGTATCATCTCGTCCATTTCGGACAACGCTATATATTTGTCATACCATTGAGTTCGGAAAAAAAAAGTGCTGTTCTTAGCTGATGCTGCAGTCGGGATAACTTCCAAGGTAGCCGGTAGAGGGCCACGGATCAAGACGTTACAATACCTTTGGAGAATGTGAGTTCTGCAACTAAATCCATCAATTAAGAAAACTGTATTTTGTACAGGAGGAACTTTTTATAGGAGGACATTTTATAGGAGGAACACTTTTATCTAATTCATAAGTCTTAAAGCACTCTTACTCTATGGACTATAAAGCACACAATATCAGTTTTCCAATAGAAACTTAGCTCAAAAACAATAACCAGAATTAAACACAAAGACTTAATGCACGTTATATCCGTGTCTTGAATACATTGTAATGACGTGAATTTCTTGTAAATAATTATTTTTCGTATTGACTGTTTGTTTTTTATTTAACTGAAGTGATTTGAGGCATGTGTAAAAATTGGTGTTCGCCTTGGCGACGATTTTGTCAGAACTTAATAGGAATTTGACTGCTAAACATCGTCTGTCGTAACTCTTCAGAATTCTACATTTTTTATTCTACGTTTTTTCTTTTTGTGTTGTCCTAAAATAAAATGTATCGTTCTAAAGAGAGTTTTCTTCAATGCAAATAGTACAACATGTTGACAGGAGTCATCTGTCTGTGAGCTGAATTCGTTGGCTTAAAGTTATATTATACCAATTACATTATTTGTGTGGTATGTTTGATAAGTTTTCAAAAATTGTATCAATCAAATTTAGAAAAAAAATCTGAATATTGTATTTATAAATCATATGTTTCAAACAACGTCTACTGGAAAACAATAACTTGTATTTTCAAGTAGATTGAAATATAATTGCGCTGTTAGGCGTAAACTGCGCTCACGTTAAAATCAAGCAAGAATGGCTATTTTGTAGTTCTTATTGTTGCCTTTAAAAACGTAACGATTTCAAAGCACGGAATCATAAACATTTTAAATTTACCAAAATTAACATGTTTATGTGTGCCTAAACCTTAACATGACAATTTTGTCAAGTTGTTATTGTCCTTTAGATCTCCGTTATTTACACCTTTGGGTAAATAACAGAGCTTTGGGAAAAATCGGCGTTCATTTACGAGGGTGGGAAGGAACCCAGAATTAAGTTTTAGTGTATGTGTTAAGATGCCGATTTGTTGATTATCGATAATTTCCATAATGAATCATTCATTCATGATATTAACGTTTGATTCTAATATTTTGGTTGCTGTTTTTATAGGTATAACACTTTTAATGTTCTTCGATGAACGCGGATAAAATGCTTAAGCTTATTGTCGACTAATAACTACTTAATGCATATATTACTTTTTCAAGCTTGAGTAAAATAATGCTTTGAAAGTAAGTAATTAATGAAGTCACCGGTTCATCTTCGGCTGCATTTGATATTTGAAAACTAAACTACTCGGTTCAACTGTCCAGGGAAAAGGCTTGCCGTGTAAATTTCATCTTGATCTGCGAAAATTTTCTATGACAATACGGAACACTACCACTAAGCTCTTTCTTCTTTTTAAATGTAAACATCTTTCTCCTTCCGAATAAAATGAGCCTCAATGATATCTTAATGATATTTAATAAGCGTCTGTTAATATCATTAAAATTAATTAGATAAGTTTTATTATTTAAATATTATGAACATTTATCATTTAAAAATGTTTGTAAATTAAAATGTAATGTTATTTAAATACATTATAGAATTTAAATATTACATAAAATAATAAATTGAAATTTTTTAAGTTAAATTTAAAAAAAAAAATTGTTTTCGAATTTTAAAAAATAGTTTTAATTTTTTATATTTTTAATTTAAAGTTATTAAAATGTTCGAAAGTTTTTTAAAAACATTAATTTTTTTTAAATGTTTGTTAAAAATTAAAAAAAAACTGTTTCTAGATTTTTTTTGTAAACGAAAGATCTATAAATTTTTTTTATATCTACTAAAGGTAAAACACTGTTTCAATAATTCTAAATGTATACAAACAATTCAAAATGATTTTTTTTTTTGTATAAAGATTTTAGCATTACATTAAGCATCTTAGTTGTAATGTGGGTAGTGCGGTGCATATTTTATATGTTAAAATAATCACTGCTATATAAATAGAATAAATAACTTCGCTACATAAAATGATAATCAGAACTAATGGAAGAAATGGCATTATATTGGTAAATAGTCACATATGACTTACGAATGTTCGCATGCGTAAGTTGTCCCGTCAAGGAGTCGACTGATATGAATACGTTGTCTGGGAATAAGGCCGGCCTCATTGGCCAAACCTCATAGTCCGACAAAATCGTTTTTACAAGATTTTTGGTCATAAGTCGACCAACGATTACTTACTACTTGGGTAGAGTTACAAAAACAATTAATCTTCCCAGTTATCTGTTTACTATATCAATTTCCCTCCTGCCTCCATAATAATTCCAAGGTGTGGCCTTCTAACTGCAATTACTGAATTCTTCCGGCAATTTGAGCTTCAGCCAAGACATATATTGGTTAGTTTTCTGCCATTCAGAAAAAAATACACTATCTTTAGTTTTTTCGCGAGTAGGTTTAAGGATGGGTGGCATGCTAGTACTTGCATGGCTTACCTCAAATTTCTGCTCACACGAGCAATAAAAGAATACATTTTAGGAAAGAGGAAACCATTTTCTCTTTCGCAAATGCGTTACGATAGTTTGGTTGAATTGTAACTGACGATCTTGCCGAAATTTGGTTTTATTTTTGCATGTTTTAATAATTTATAAGATTAGAATTTGCAATGATCAAGGACAAAGATAATACAACTGAATGAAATTTAATTTTTAACTTCTGAATACGAAATATATTTTTGTAAACCACTGAACGTTCTTTAATACTCGACTTTTTATAAGTTGAAAAGTGACGCTTATTACATTTTTATATATCGATATGCGATACTGCAAAGGTTTCTTTTTTGTTTTGTTCATAGTTTTGTTCAATTTTATTAAGACTCAAACACATCGTAGCTGTTTTTTTTTTTCATATTTACAGTGCTGTGCTGAGTTTGTTTCTATGAATGAGCATTTTAAAGAGCGATAGTTGCAATGTATACAGAAGGAGTGTGATAAAAAAAAAGTTTTTACACAACCAATAAGTATTAATAATAATTTTATATAAAAACTAACTTTTAAGCAAATGGCATTTTTAGTTAGGAGCTTGTCATACCAATTTAATGAATGGACGATTGACCAAAGGGTACGGGTGTGTATAAGAGCAAAAGGAATGGTGTGGGTCTGTTATCTTGCCCGCCATATGGCGGATATCTAGTGAGAGTTTCTTTAGGATTATGTAAGTTTTTTTTGTGACTACACTTTCAACATAGTATTTTGCTAAAAAAAAAATCAGATGAATAAAACTTACTTGATATACAGTTCATTATTTAACTCGTTTTAGAATAAAAGAATAGCATCACTTAAAATTTGCAATGAAGGGGTTTAATATAGGTTTACATATTATTTCCAAAGTGATCATTTTCTTGTTTCTTGAATTTAATATTGAAAATTATTTAGCAAATTATTAGAAACTTATTTGAGATTTTTTTTATTTAAGTTTTTTTAGAATACATATAATAAGTAAAATCGGCTACGGTGGAGTTCAATATAAATCTATACATCATTATAACTTTTTTGAATTAAATTAATTTAAAATTTAATGGGAATCCTTTTCCCATTTTAGTAGAATATGAACTCAAATAAAACTGGTAATCTCTTTCAATTGAAAAATTTATTTATTCATAAGCTGCTTATTATGTATTTTTTCATATATAAGCTGCTTATAATGTAATCAAATAAAATAATAGTTTTACTTTTCATTTTAAGAGAAACTAGTAACTATTGTTCCGATTTATCGGTAGATAACTATTTATTTAAACAGCATGAGATAGATATATTTTTTAATGAAGGATTCGTTTCGTCAGAGCATATAAATTGACATAATGTTTAACAAAGCATTTATTTAGTAAACTCAAATTAATGTCCATAAATAATATTATAATTTTTGTTTTCCGCTAATTAACATTAAAATATATCTTAATAATAAGTAGTTTTTAAAACATGTATACATCATAGAATACATAAATATATAATTATAAAAGCATGTTGCTTGTTAAGATGTTTAAAAAATGTATTTTTATCTTAATTGGGATCTTTATAAACCATAACAATTTATGCACATAAAATCGATAACCAAGCCCTTAAAAGAGTATAGATTTTCAAAAGAAGGCCTATTAAGCTTTTATAATGTTTTTTTTTTCTGTGGCCTAAGACTTATTCTTTGTTTTTTCAACGTTACACAAAAACATTAGAAATGCTTTGTTCATAATGAAGCAAACCCATATTGAAATGCTTTCTGTTATTTGTTCTTAATGTAACATGCACCTACGTCATTAGCGCGTTAATGACATGCAGATCAACTGTAAAAGAAACTGACTTTGGCTCAAGTAAATTAAAGCTTTGTTAGAAGACAAGGGAAAGAAAAACCGCCTCTAAGAGTTAACTTCATTACATTTGTTTTGCGAGAAAGGAATACTTTATAAGGTTTAAAGTGCTCCAGCAAAGCAAACTTCATTTAGCTTGGTCTTGGCAAAATACATTTGAATAATGAATTGTGTCTCTGTCTGGACCCTGCACAAAGCCACTTAATTGTTAACGAAAAGAATTTTGTAGGTTGTGTGTGCATTTGCATTTGAATGTTTGCAGTAAATTGTGGTCTGGAAATTGACTTCCCAATCTCTAAAAAACAATACTTCTTTTTCAAGAAATTTCTTAGGAATTTTTAAACTCATAAGATTAGTATTTGGTTTTGTTCTACAGATTAGTTTTATGGATAAAAAATATTAAATAAAGCATTGAAATATTTAGTTGAATCAAATTATTAAAATAAATTATTGGAAAAAAATAACCGTAAGGTTAAAAACAAAACATTTAATTCAATCTAAAGGTAATATTTTAATAATCAAATTATTGTTTGAAAACGATTAAAAACTAATTGCAAGAACTATGTGCTCATATGAACTTAAAAAAATATATTAATAATACATAATTCACGGAAGGAGTGAACTTAGTTTTTTATGTTAATTTTCAACAGCCAAAAATCTACATTTCTTTACCTCTATTTAAATAAAAGCATAACAACGAAAAATTCTTTTCTATCATGCTTCAAAATATATTTAAAAAAAATACTTCCATATACACTGCTTAATGAAATCTGCGCATGCATATAACCTCTCATTATTTTTATTTACTTATCTTCGACTTTTTTAAAAGATATATCATAAATCAAACATTTAAAACATGCAGTTCTCAATCACGTGTAAACACATTTTGTGAAATTGTTACAAAAATTTGTTTTAATTGTAAACAATTTATATGTTATTAAAAATGTTTTTTTTTTTTAACTTATATGAATTTTTCATATTGAAATAGATTCGATAAACTACTAAATACAATCGCTTGAGGGCAAAACCACGTAAATAAACTTGACTTTAATTATTTAAATAAAATATCAGATCCAAGACATTTTTGAAATAACATAAAAATCCAATGCCCACATAAACATTGAAATTAACCACGTTTGTTTACCATATTTAGTATTTACTTGACTTTATGTATTTTAAAGAATCACGAATGGATTCTTAAAAACGCAATGAAAGCAAACAACCGATGTATATAAAATAAAACGTAATTCCAGTTCAAAGAAAGGTTTACGCTTATATAAAATAAAAAAAGACACGTTTCTCGTATTTCGGAGCTAATACTCCAATAACATAAAGCATTCACCATTTATCCATCTCTTTATTCCGCAAACAAAAACTTTTTCGAATATTTCCTGGAATTTCATTTTCTTCACTTCCGGCCAAGTCATTACGTTTCTTTCCCTGGGTTATTAAGTTCTCCGAACAGTATCAAATGAATTATCCAGGGGCGTTGTTGAACAAAAAATATATAAACCGGGAGAGTGCTAGAAAAGCGGAGATAAAAATGGCGACATCCAGAGCTTTCTTTTTAATGAGAAAGTAACTCTGAATTAGATGAGGATTCCATATAAAATATACGCAGCGTTATTGTTGCTGGCGTGAATAATATGTGCAACTTCAGCAATAGATTTCACGCGCAGAAATTGCTTCTGTATTTAATTAGAAAATAAATTTTCACTAAGAGTAACTGTTAAATATAAGTTGGGTGTGCAGTATCAGTGTGTTACATAAAAAGTATGTGTTAATTCTGCTACCTGCAAAATTAATATATACTTAAAATTTTATATGATGTGTTACTTAGGGGTACATATGCAGTTAGAACTAAAATAAAACATATAAACAATTATACTTTCATCAGTGATTTTTTAAAAAAAACTCTCCACAATTAGTTCATTTTCTCAAAATTTAAATAAATTGGATAATGCACTGTTTCATTTTTTTAAATTCTTGCTTATATTTTTATACGTAAACGGAGTTTCTTTATTTAGCTTTTTTAGACTGCGGATATATTATCTGGATTAGAGAGCCGTTTTTGTGACACTCTTAGAACCTCTTGCTACCAATGTTGACGTTCAGATTACAATGAATCAGAACTCTATGTGGATCTTAAAATCTGTTGAAATTTAATTTTGCTGAGTGAACTCAAACCAAATTGACACACAAGGGGTCTTTTACATGCTACCTAATCATATGTCAAGCTTAGAGAGGATTTTCCAATCATGAAAATTTTGGGTTAACAGGTTTGCATATAAAACCATACAGCCACTGAGAGGGAATATTTTAATTACACTTTTTTAATTAAAGAGAAACGCAATATTCGGTTAAAAAATTGATTTCATCTAAAGCATAACAAACTCATTTTTTGCCACCCAATATGTCCGTGATTATAGCAGTACTCATCTGACAAAGAAATCCTAAACATTAAAACAAATAAATCACATCACTTAATTTGTCCCAACATTTTGGAATACAATATTTTATCAAAAAAAATCTATTTTACTCAAAATTCTATAAAACTCAAAATTCTATTTTATGAGCAATATTACAAATACAAACCTCCATCGACTTTCACTTTCTTCGCAATTAATTTCTACACCTTCGTAAAATCTGCCAATGCAATTCCCATGCATATCACAAGCTGTCATCGCATAATAAACGCCTGCTCAATTCTACGCTAAGAAACGGAAAACACGGAAGTGAAAGAATTTAATGATGGAGACATTGCGCCTTTAACAACTTATTCTGCGCCTGTCGAATGAAATATACACATCAACTCTCTTCTCGAACGAAAATCGCATTCGCCATTTTACAATTTTCTCGGAATAAACTGCATTTCAGACGATTCCTCGAAGATGTTCGGGAAATTTCGAACGTATATTTTATAATGGATGCGAGAAACTTGCAAAGACATCATTTGGAATTCCGCCATTTTGAGATTCCATTCATCCTGGTCAGCCATTTTGAAACGTCTCGCAAATGGATGGGAGTCACGCTAGAATTGGTTAATCACGTGGTGATGTCGTACGTACCATGTGATTTATGAAATGATGTTATTTAAAGAAACGATCTGGTTTCTTGGTCATCTTAAAGAAAAAATAAGTGTCTTATATTTGTAGTGGGACTTTTATATTCTGAAGTACATTTATTTTATACTTCCTGTGACAGTTCACAATTATGTCACCTAGCTTGCGCAAATTTAAACATATGATTTTTGTGAAAAGGATGTTTCATGGTTCTTCTTGAAATAGGAATTTACAAGAAAGAGATACCTTTTGATTTATGATTGTATTTTCTACCAAGTTGCAATCCTTAATTGATGGGTTTAAATTATACATTTTTAGGGTCTTGAATGATGGGTTTAGTACACAAAAATATGAAACGCAATAAAAAATAAATTAAGAATATAGTTAGAGTTATATTAACATACAATGTTATCCATATATCATGATATGTTATACAAATTTATCTACATCAATGTCGCATTCGTACCTCATTGAATGTGAATTTTGATGGTCCATATTTTTGTTCAGGAAGAGGCACAAGGTGTCATATTTTTTTTTAATTTAAAATAAAAACAGACGTATGCATTTTTTATTTACATTTAATCCTTTAATGAAAAATGACGTCCAAATACCAATTATTTCATTTGGCGTTGCGTTTTCCAGTATTTTGCTCTTTAAATGGTATTTAGAAATCAATTTATTAGGTTATGTTTTGAAGGTGCACTGTAGAAAAAAATCCTTGAATTAACGGAAAAACTACTGGCAGCAAGTTGCCGGGATTTTTCCGTTATTTTCAGGATCTTCTGTTTTGGCATTTTCCCGTTATTTTCAGGGTCTTACATTTTGGAATTTCTCCGTTAATTTCAGGATCTTCCATTTCGGAATTTCTCCGTTAATTTCAGGATCTTCCATTTCGGAATTTCTCCGTTAATTTCAGGATTTTCCATTTTAGATTTTTTCTGTTAATTTTAGGAATTTTCATTTAGATGTTTCCTGTTAATTTCATGAATTTCTAATTGGCATTTTTCTCTTAAATTCAGAAAACTTACATAGTATTTTCTAGTTAATTCCAAGACATGTTTGCTTTTTTCTTGTCAATTTTGTTTCTGTGTACTATTTAACCATCAATCATTCTAACTATATCCATTTATGTATGGTGCTATAAATATAATCATAGGAAAATTTAAACATGCATCATGTTTGTTATATAAAACGTAAGCAAATAATGTCTTCATGCTTCAACCTTAAATCTATTCAAAACTAATACATTATAAGCCATTTGATATTTTTTAACCATATTTGGTGTATAATCTGAATAAAAAGGACATTGTTCAAATTTCTGAAAATTACAAATTAATCTTCATATATTTAAAACAATTTTGACATGGCAGAAAATTTTTAATATTTTTTCTAATTTTGATAATTTTTCTGTCATATTTTTTATAATGTATATATTTAGTATTGTTCTGTATCTACACAAATGGTATTGTACTTTTCAGTAGCATATCCAGGGCAAAATCATGGGTAGGGAATAATGAGTCGGGTGTCTTCGGGGTTGAACACCCCTTTGCAGAGAAACTATTTAAGACAGTAAAATTTGTTGTCAAAAACAATAAATCATTAAGTATCTGCATTTGTACTATACATACATAAATTTGTATAGTCTCTGATAGTAAAAAAACAACAAAATTTTTTAGTATACGGGGACGAGAATTATCCCCCTCCCTGGATACACCACTGCCACAATTTAGCAAGATATGAATAACAAAAGAATTACAGAATATAATCAGGTTTTATTTTTCTTTCACAATTGAAAAAGACTGTTATGGTTTTCAAATCCTCAACTAATTAAAAAATTTGTGCAGGAACTACAGATTAAGTGTTCTTCTTTTTCTGAACTTTCGACCCTCTTTGGAGATTTATGATAAACAAGCACCTAAAAAAATAATATATTAATATATATAATTCCAATTTTGTATGAATAGATCTAATGTAAAGAAGCAACTGGTAATCAGGCGTTAACCAGACAAAATCTTCTTAAGCCCCTTCTAAAATTAAACAATGTCAATTTTAGGCTTTTTTTTTCGAGCAAGTCTTCCATAGAATCTGCACCGTAATAATTGAATATCAGAGTTAGAAACGCTTTTTCTCCTTTTTGTGAAGAGGGGGGAGGAGGCAGACAAGGCATGGATCTTAGAGTACCTTTAATTAATTGATTTATCCATATCTCTCTATACAGTTTTGATAATTGGAACACTGAAAATATTTTTTTATAGTAGAAACAAAACAGAAGTGTTCTTGAATAATGTATATCATTACCAAAAATACAATTTTATAATATTATTTAGTATAAAATAATAATTTTAATGTAATTTAATAGTATTCAGCAATAAAATACAATTTTATAATTAGTATTCTAGTAAAAGCTAATAACTATTGCTTTTGAATATCACCGACATGTAGACGGTGAGCCGAAAATGAGATATCACTTAGCAGCAATATCTAAATAAACACTAAAATAGCGTTCTCAAACAATTGCAATTCCTAAATTTTGAATTCCGTTAGAAAGTTTGCATTTAAATTAAAATTGTGTTTTTCTTAGTAAAGACTTTTCAAAACAAAGAGCATTGACAATAGTGTATGTAACCTCTGAATCGAATCAAAGCATGTGATCTGCATACATCCGTAATCACTAATTGATTCAATAAAATCAGCGCAACATAGTATTATTTATTAAAGAGAAAGTTTACGTTTGTATACTTGCATAGTTTTTAAAATAAACCATGCTGATAGCGACAGCGTAACCGTGCTTTTCAATCGAGGTTAGGTTTTGAACTATCGTCGCACTAGAGCTACACGAGGGCTATAGCTTTTCAATCGAATTTAAATGTAATAATTTCAAATCATTTCATTTTTTATTGATGTGTGCATTTGTTTGTTGGTGAACTTTGTTTATTTCATATATTTGACAGCTTTTTCAAACATTTAAATCAAATTTACTTAGTTGCGCGTGTTGGTAAACAAACGGAATTATTAATTTCTGGAGTCACCCCACGGTCAACTGTAGGACTATAGAGATTACAAAAACAAATAATAAAGGTACAAAAACGCGCGCGCGGGATTCTATAGATACAAAAGGAAGATAGAAAATATAATCTTTAAATAAAATCTTATTTTATTAAAAAATGAACATACCTCTGTATATTTATCTTTTTTGCTTCAGATGTGGTCAAAACAAACAAACAAAAAAAACATGGTGGCTGAGTCGGTCGGCGGATGTGTCGAGGCTAAAAGCTGTTGGGTGCGAGGTTATATGGAGAATTTACGTTCATACGGGTCTTAAGTGAAATTCTGCACGCAGAAATACGGTGTTTTTCTGTTTTCGCTTGTCAAGCGTTTAAGGAAAACGGAAACAAGCTGTATATTTCAGACAAACCGTCTGTTTGTTAAAGAAACGCAACCTTTCCGTAAATTCCCGAAAATAATCACAGAAATATGCACGTAAAATTCAGTTTTTTTTAACAGTGTGGTAATTAGAATATTGAAATGAAATGTTGTATTTATTTTTAAGTGTAAGCATTATTAAATGTTCAGACTCCGAAACACAAATAAATAATGAAAATGAAGAATATTAATGACAGTTAAAAGTTAAATATTGATTTAAATGCTGTGTTTGGCGCTTTTTAGATGCATTGATTTTGTATCAAAACAGTTGTAAGCGGCAGTTTCTGTTATAAACATGTTCTGATTATTATTCGTTATCTAATTATTTCATTCATTTATTTATTTATTTGTTTTATATACACTACAGAACAATCCAATTACATTGCACTTCATAAGATACATACAATAAGAGCAATGTATGCACACGCACACACACACACACAAATTATTTCAAGTAAAAATATTAATACAATTGTCCTTAAAAGCATTCAGGAAATAGAAAATAAATCCGACTCCTTGGAAACCAACTCCAATAATATTAACTCTTCCCAAGTGTACGTTTTCTGAGATTTAAATCATTTTAACAACTCAATTGGTTGTAATAAAATCTTGCAAGTTCAGACCTCTTTATTATTCTGCAATTCGATTCTTAACAAATTTCTGAGTAATAAAATGAAAGGAGCAGTTATCAAGACTGTAGGACGAAATAAGGTTATTAGACAAACGCACGAAAAAAACATATTACTTTAGGGAAATTGCAATATTCCTGGTAAAAAGATCGCGTGTAAATCGTGCATAAAAGTATTTACATATTTTTTTCTTAAAATATACATCATATCTTATTTCAAGAGAAAATCTAATATAAAAGTAATATCTTGAAATAATGTATAGTGTCCCCTTATATCAGCGTATATAATTGAGTAGTTACAGAACTCACATTCTCCAAAGTGTAACTAAGATATATATTCTTCTTAGTTATGTTTTTCTTAGCTACTCTTTATTCAACTTTTCTTAGTTATGATTTGTAAAGTATAAGTTTGAAAATTACACCTTTCACATTATGTTAATCAATGAATGATTGTTGTTAAACAGGTCGAAACGAAATATACAAACCTTAACTTTTGACTCGAACATTTTCAGCTCTCAATCAATCGTTCTACGTCATGCCCAATTAAATGGAATGTTTCAGATGGTGTAACGCTCTTGTTTTGTAGTGTAGTGTAATGTAGTGCAGAGTAATCGTTTCCGGCTGTCTCTTTCTAGCCACCATTAGGAGCTTTAACACAACCAATAACGCCTCGTAATTTGGAACCCTGGTCAAGTGATGAGGTTGATACCTGAGCGGGCACCCAACGGAACTTCGAACGACATCGCACGCTGACGCCGTCGGGACTTTGGACTCCACAGATTTAACGAGCACGTCTGCCTCTGTGTACTCGGGCCCATCGCCAGTAGGTGGGATTCGAAATCCCGCTTTCTTGAGAAGGTTGAATCCTGAGGCGAATGCCTTAACCACTCGGCCACGGACGGGCCAGACTCTTGTTTTACTTTTACCATGTCCTGCGATTTCATTAGTTGTCTTGGTTTCACTCTCAAAATTATAGTCATGGATGATAAGAAACTTTTCTTCCCATGCAAGTTGTCTTTAAAACTGTTCAAATGTTGCGATTCATTTTTTCTTGGAAACCTTATAATTTCCAATAAGCCAACACGGCTTCTTCCTGAACAAGTAAAGAGATTTATCAAGTATTCCGAATTTTTTAGGTTAGGTTATACGTTTTCAGGCTGACTATTTGTAGCCTCCATGGAGTTAAACAGCCAAAATTACGACTATAATTTCAAAACATTGGTCAAGTGACAAAGTCGACACCCAAAGCAAGTCAGTCTCGACCTCGTGCTCTTGCTTAGCAGAGAGAAAGTAAAATTTGGGATAAGCCGGATTCGAGCCCGCACCCGATACAGGGACCAAACTGTTAGCGCAATGGACTGCGATCAAACTCACTAGACCACCCGGGCTCTGAATAAAATTGGTTCAAGTGATGAGTGGAGATAGGTTTATTTTGCTTAGAACGACAGTATTGATTGCATACATTCTTGAGGTTCTCAATTGCCCATTGAATTTTCATTGATGAGTTTAAGGAACTATTCACATGTATGACTACTTAGTCACGATTTGTGGAAAGAAGCTTTATTATAAGCATTCTGGGGGTTTGGGTATCATCAATAAAAGAATTTTTAAAAACTGCACTCAAAATATTTATAAAAAGTCTTAAGTAAATATTGTATGGATATTTTTTATTGTTTTTATATTTTAAGATAAACTTAGCATTGGTAGTTTATGTATTATATAAACATACTTTTTATAATAACAAAAACACAGATTATTTGAAAGAAACGTAACGGTAATACAAGCATAACTATAAAAAAAAACTTGCTATGTTTTCTTTTGAAATAAAGTTAATAACTATCATAGTTTAATCTAAATTCATATTTTAAGATATAAAATAAAAATAGTTTGTAATTTAACAAACATACTCATATACAGAGATTAAAACATCATGAATTTTAGCGGAAATGTATAAACTTCAATATGTAATCTACACTAATACGATTTAATATCCCTGAAGCATATACCAATTTATTTATAATCCTACCAATGCATTTGGTCTCCCACGTGAAGACATGCAGAACCATCAAATTAATTATATTGCTTTCCAATAGTAAGCGGTAGAATACTTAAATTAATCCGAGTGTACAATTTTATATGCAACTCCCATGTTTATTTAAAGAAGATAAAATTTGAAACGACTTGTATTCCTAAGGCAATATTCAAAGGATCATGGCAAATGACAATCTTCCTTTCAGCGATTAGTATAATTTCACTGCAGTTTGTCAAACTCGCAGTCGATGTTTTTTGATGCGGTAAGCTTACAAAGTAATTAGAGTTGCAAGAATTTTTTATAGCTTTACAATTTTGATATCTAATAAAATATTTGAAATAAATGGAAAGGTTGATAAGTAGCATTTTAACATAGAATATTTCTGTAATGGCACTTTATAACTTTTACTTTTTGCATGTAATATCGTTGTTACAGAAGCCTTATGAAAACAGTTCTTGTTAAAGTTTATCAGTCAATACACTATTATTTGAAATTTATAACAAAATGAGATCATAAGCAAAAAAATCAATAATAGCTGAATAATTTTTTCGTCGCACAAGTACTTTTGTAAAGACTTTTCAACGATATAAACAGCCAAGACAAACATATTATGTAAAGACCTAAAACAGATAACTATAGTGTATTAAATTCTTACATATATTTTGCAATTATTGACTTTCGTTTCGAGTTTCGATAATAAGTTAAATATATATGTTAAATCTCGATGATAGGTTGAATATCGAGGATATAATTTAAGAACAGCTAATGACACTAAATAAAGTTTGAAAAAAATGGTACCTATATTGTTAAATAAATAGTTATTTGATTATTACACTTCGTATGGCGATATGTCTGGCGATATTTTTTTTTTTACTTTGGCGAGATTGATGAAATGTTTTTGGCTAAAATTTAAATTAATTATGAATAACACACCAAATTTATCTAGCTCGACAACACATCTTAAAGAATAATATTGTCGCAAACGACTCATGAGACAGATCTATAGCACGATGACTAACGAATAACATATCAGCATATAAAACAGTTTCAAAAACACACATTTCAATCATTTGGTAATTTAAAAAGGCTTGACGACATATTTGGCAAGAAAATATATATATTTTCACAGATAAATTTATAATTTTTAATCATACTTCTTAGGATTTTTATTACTAAATGTATCATTGGTATTATTAATTAATCATTTATGTAATACATTTTAAAAGTTATACTATACATTTTAACAATTGTATTGCACATTTTAAAGTTTATATTATTAACTTTGTACTTAATATTATACATTTTAATAGTTGTTAATAACTTTACATGGTACAAGGTAGATACATCTATATTCCGGCTTGTGTGCTTAATCAGGGACCCGCCTATATAAGCCTTCGTCAAGTAAGACAGACACAGAAAGAGTTTTTACTGTCACATAAAAAGGAAAGTACACCCACGGCGAACGCGGGAATCGAACCTGCACCCATTACATACTGCTAGCGTTATGGTCCAAAACACTCGGCCCTCCGGGCACCGTTACTAACCTTAATTTTAAACTCAACCTACGCCAAATCAAATAACGACCAGTTACACTTTTAATAAAACAACTCGAAATTAAGAAAGGCAGTAAAATTTGCATTTTTCTAATGTATTTCAAATCGCGAAACGTAAAGCATAATTACCTACCCATCTTCGCTAATATTACGACCCAACCCACGCGTAGGCGTGGGAGAATTCAAATTGAGAGATCGGAAGAATATTTTGTGTGTTTCTAGAAATTTGATGATTCTTTTAGTTTGGGTTGTTTCGTTTTAGTATCGAAAGAACTCATTTTGATTTTTAGAAGTTGGGTAAATGAATGCGAAAGGATGTTGAAATGGTTTGTGTTTCCCATATTTTGGGAAAAAATGCTCAGTCTGTCTAAGCATTTTAACGCTTATTAGAAGCATATTTCAAATTATCAAATCGCAATTGGTGAAAGCGAAGAAATTGCATAGATGTATTAAATTCGCATTTTTGCTTTTAGAATTACATTTATGGACTTTTGATAATTGATAAATAGTTGCTTTTCCAACAGTTTGTACTTAACCAATGGTTAATTCCTGATGTTGGATTGTATATTAGAATACTTGTTTTAACTTCATTTCAAGAATTTTTAAATATTTTTTTTTTTATATTGAGTATTGAATTCTTTATATTAGGCAAGACAAGGGTGACAAGTGGGGCAGATTCGTTAAATACTTATATTTGCTTTACTTTTGGATTATTAAACGCTTTAAACATTTGAGTTTCAACAAATGTGTTTGCTAAATAATCCTTAAACAATGATGTAAAATTGTACATTATAATATACGCATATTCATTTTAAAAAACACTTTAACTTAGCAATTTCTATATTGTGTGTTAATTTTCTTATATTGTGGCCCCCAACAAAAAACCAGTGTAAACAAATATTCTAAACATTTAGATGCACTTAACTTTTTTACTGTTTCTTGCAAATACGAATATTTCGTTAATTTTTATATTTTGTTAACAATCATAACCGACTTATTTACATTAAAAACTATGTCAAATTTCAACCAGACCTAGCTTAGAAAATTTCAAAATTTTTCACGTCTACTATCTTCATGCTTACTTTTTTTAAAAAATAAACTTCCATACCCACAACAATTAAACTCAAATCTCTCCATCTCCCAAACTTTTTCCCCGTCGTATTCTGTGTGCAGAAGGACGATAATTCAAGCTGTCGCCCCATCTTCGTCCCTCTGGAAGACTTGCCCGGCCTGACAATCAATAGCACAGGGCTTGCCGTCTAATGAAAAGTAATGCTGCTGGTGTTACTTTTCGCAAGCTGCCAAATCTAAACAAAGCTGACAGCAAATGCGCGCGCATCCACATGCAATTTGTACCGGCATGCGCACGCAACTACCTCTATTCGCGCATGCCTGTGCAAATTGCATGTGGATGAGAGCACATTTGTTGTCAGCTTTTGTTTTGATTGCCGTAGTGTGGACATAGCATTACAAGTACAAATATTACGTTAATTTTTATATTTTGTTAAAAAATCATAACCAACTTATGTACATCAAAAACAACGCACTATGTTATATTTCGACCAGCCCTTACGTTGAAAATTTCGAAATTTTTCACGTCTACTATCTTCATGTTCACTTTTTTTTAAAAATAAACTTCCATACCCACAACAATTAAACTCAAACCTCTCCCAGCTCCCAAACTTTTTTCCCCGTCGTATTCTGTGTGCAGAAGGACGATAATTCAAGCTGTCGCCCCATCTTCTTCCCTCTGGAAGACTTGGCCGGCCTGACAATCAATAGCACAGGGCTTGCCGTCTAATGAAAAATAATGCTTCTGGTGTTACTTTTCGCAAGCTGCCAAATCTAAACAAAACTGACAACAAATGCGCGCGCATCCACATGCAATTTGTACCGGCATGCGCGCGCAACTACCTCTATTCGCGCATGCCTGTGCAAATTGCATGTGGATGAGCGCGCATTTGTTGTCAGTTTTTGTTTTGATTGCCGTAGTGTGGACATAGCATTACAAATACAAAGATTGCGTTAATTTTTATATTTTGTTAAAAAATCATAACCGACTTATTTACATTGAAAACAACTCACTATGTTACATTTCGACCAGCCCTTACGTTGAAAATTTCGAAATTTTTCACGTCTACTATCTTCATGTTCACTTTTTTTAAAAATAAACTTCCATACCCACAACAATTAAACTCAAACCTCTCCCAGCTCCCAAACTTTTTCCTCCCGTCGTATTCTGTGTGCAGAAGGACGATAATTCAAGCTGTCGCCCCATCGTCTTCCCTCTGGAAGACTTGGCCGGCCTGACAATCAATAGCACAGGGCTTGCCGTCTAATGAAAAATAATGCTTCTGGTGTTACTTTTCGCAAGCTGCCGAGATTAAACAGGGAGGTGATATATCGCGGCCATAAATCTTCTCCGGGACTTGTCTCGATTTATTGGGGGTCAGCGGACACGGGGAACACGGACCAGCGATTCATCAGATCGTCTAAATTTGAAAATAATTACGGGTTTTTTTGTTGGGAGCTTTTATTGACTGGGTTTATAGCAGATATTAATTTTATAGGGTTACTTGGTTTTTCATTAAATGGCAAGTGACATGCATGGTTGGGATTATTAACTAAAATATTTGAAGTCATTGTTTGTTTATAACCTTTTTTACCAATATCTTTTTTATGATGTTTTCATTTTTAGGGATTTTAAAAATGCATGTTACGTGTGCACTTAGTTGCATTTAATATTATTGCAAATACATTTTTATTATTATTTTCTTTTTTTTAAAGATTTATTAAGTGCCTTATACGTATTAAAATAATAATAATAATAACGATGATGATGATGGTGATAAATAACAATAATGCATAATAGTTTCTTCTTAATTCTTCAAATATGGGTTAGTTGTAGATTTAAAAAAACAGCCAGATAGTTTTAAATAAAATCTTAGTTCAAAAGTATGTAGGAAGTATTAGGGACTTCGCTGTCTAGTGTATAATACTATAAAATGAATATATGATGTAATCCTGCAAAATCACATTTAATAATATTTTTTTTATTAAAATATGATGCTGTCAAAAGTTGTTTCAAAATATTATACACCTACCATAAAATAGTTCCTTTAAGGGGGTTCAATATCCAAAAATCGGTGAAAAAATCAAAATGAAAATTATTGGCTTAAAATACTATTACAACCTTTATTAATAATGTCACAAAGTATCAAGACGGTTGGAAAAAATATGTTTGACATTAAAAGCCATTTTAATGTCATAGCTTCCTAAGGAAATGGGTTAACAATAAAAATTTTAAATGCGTTTTTCTTAGAACTTGATTTTCTGAACTTCGATGTACCTTTTCTCAAAAACTATGCTATGTTTTCTCGTAAACTTTTTTTTATGTGATGTAATACATAGTATAGATTAATTTGAGGTTATAAATTCTAATAAAACTAAAGTGAAAAAAATTTTATGGGGTAAAAAAGTGAAAAATTTCATGATTTTTTGGGTACTTTAAAACTTATTTTATTAAAAAAAATCTAACAGTAAAAAGAAAAAACTTGTAACCTCAGATTAATATATAAGGTTGGTATAACACACACAGAAAATTTTAAGATGATCTGATCAGTAGTTATTGTGAAAAGGTACATTGCAATTGGCCAATTTAACATTACCGATATACAACATACTGAACCCCCGTAAGAAAACATCTAAATATTATTGGTAAATTCCTGTTATATCCACCATGGATTAGAAATATTTCCACATAAACACCATATCCTTTGGGAACAATGTCATGTACGGTCACACGCCACAACACTGAAACAACCACTCATTCGTCTTAGGCAACTGAGACAAATAATCTGCCCCAAAAAACACCTCTTCTGCCAACACAAAAAAATACTCCTCAGAACAAAAGTCATTCCCAACACAACCCGTCCAAGTGTCCACACTAGTAAAATATGTTATTTACTACTCCTACAACAAATGTTGTCTTGCATTCAGTGCCTTAACCATTGCGTGGTGGATAAGATGTTTATGTTATTTCAAGACAATGTCTGTTTTGGTGTCTGATATTTCTCTTGCCCCCATTGCAGATGCTTCTTTCTTCGTGTATCGGTTTCCATGGAATTGACGTTTTGTATTAAAATCTGATCTTCTAACACCACCCATTATTGCAGTTGAAATAAATGAAATACTAATATCTTACAAAAAAAAAAAACCTGCGGAATAAATTCAGCACATTTGTTTTGAAAATTTAAAAGCTAAACAAACAAATTCAGTCAGTGAAAGTCACAGTAATTTCTTGTTGATGTTCAGTTGTATAATATAATTGACAGTTAAAATATTATTTAACAATATAAAACTGAATTAGATTCTTATAAATGCCCAACAAGTTTCAAAATGTTTTGAAACCAAAACTAAATTTTTTCGCCTCAACTCGCACAAGAACTGCTCTATCTGAAAAAGTATTGCGAATTTCATCAGAAAGTGGGTACCATTTTAAAGCTAATAAATTGAGGAATATTTTGAACTAATAAAAAAATCGATTTTTTGAAGAAATTATTGATTTCCAATGTGTACTGCTACCTTAAGACTTGGTGTTGAAGTATGTATTGATAGTAATTTGTATGTTATTGTGCAAAATGGTACAACTAGTTGGTTTTTGATAAATATAAAAATTGAATCTGCTAATAAAAGACAGGTTATAAAAGTGTAAACAGTCAATAAGTTATTTTAAAATAGGTGTAAAGTTATAAACAAATACAAAGCATAAGATAATTTATAAAACGACATGATGTTTTTGATTCTAATTCTTCACATTTCTAACGGAGGCAGACTTAATAAGCGATCCCATTTACTTGAATGAAATAGTAGATAAGAAAAAAAGAAGGACACATATCTCAAAAAAAGAAGACTAAAACTCTCCATAATGTGCAAGGAAGAGACCTGGTACTTTAGGCATTTTAGAAAACGAAAATAAGTATTCAATATTCATAAACTTGGAAATCAAAGTGAAGTAAACGCATTTTGAAATACGTAATAAAACAATTGTAAACGTTTGCACAAAATAAAATTTACATCAATCATACAATTCAAATCGTACTCTAACGATAGCAATCCAAATTAAATTTCTTTTCTGGTTTATGTATTGAATCACATGTTTGTATTCTGCGTTTTGCAGGTGATCATTTTTATGGATGTAGTGTTATAAATTATTTAATTACTGTTTTATTTAATTTTAAAATTTAAATGTAAGAATACTTGAAATATTTTAAGTACCTCCTACATTTAAACAAATTACTATCCGTAATTCAATATACTTTTTCAAAGACTTTCACAGTATAAATGCCCCTAAAAAGTTAATTTCTATCAACTATCCCTACCTAATCATTTGCCATATACCCCGAAAAACAGGTAATCAAAATACCATTGCTATTTACTCCCCACCCCCAAGCTATGCCGCAAACATCAAAGAACCACAGCCTCCCTAGGGTATCCAAAAAAGGAAATGCCAGCCAGATGAAACACCACAGGGACACAGCAATGTCCCTGACAAATACGTCATGACTTTGCGAAGAACTGGACATTGCCCGGGATGGCCAAGAAAAGATAAAGAAGAAGAGGATGCGGGAGTGAAGGTGTGGTCTTGTTTCGAAATTGGCCATTCAATGGGTGTCATTCATCTTGGAGGGATTGGTCACTTTGGATTAGGGAAGTGGGGATTTTTTTTGTTGGTAAGCGAGTGGGTCTATGAGTTGTATTTTTTATTGATGTTTAGTTTTTCCCAGTATTAACTAAATATATAAATATTGTTGTATTCAAGTTGATATTTAAGTTATGTATTTTAACTGTGGGTTTCAGATATGAACTTATTATATATTATTGATAGATATCAATAATTTTTTTGTCATACCCCAGGAAAAATAAGCATGGTACTTCCTTACTTGGCCATTGATGACATAAATTTCCGGAAAAAATTATTGCTTTTAATATAAAGAATTATTTTTATTAAGGTATACATACACACTTGAAAAAGCCAAAAATAGCCAAATTTATCATTTTTTGTTTTTAAATCCATTAGAATCTCCAATTCTTCTTCTTTAAAATTATGTAAAGTTTGTACTGGTACTCCACTCCAATAAAAAGTTACAGTGGTTTTTCTAATATTTAAACCATGAAAGTTAGTTAGCTTTTACAACCTTTAAACTCAATTTTCTCAAAACTTCATTTTACTCATGTGTTACTTTGTTTAATCCATGATAACTTAAGTTAGAATTAACATTTTTTCAAACGAATTGTTTATTTACTTGTAGAATAAGTTGGGGGAGGGCGTGAACCTCAAAAAAGAAGATTTGGTTTTTAAATTAATTTTATATTGCATGTCAAAGTAATTTTTTCTTTTAAAAATTTGATTTTTTTTAATGTTGCTTATTATAAAAAATTATAAATCAAAAACTAAAAGAGCCACAAACTTGATTTGAGGTTCAGGCACTTCAGAGTCAATTGGTGATTAATTTGCATGGTAATTTTATAGGTCTAAGTTATTTAGTTCTTGAGTTATGAGTGTTTAAAAAACATACTAATTAATGCATAAAATGCTAATTAATTAATTAACATTTTAATTTTTTAAAAATATTTTTACATGTACCCTCATACACTTATGAATTATATCAAATATAAAAAAAATTGGATTTTTAAGTTAATTATTAAAAAAAAAAAGTTCAAGTGTGTACGTACACCTTAAGTTCAGAAATACAGGTATTTTTAAAAGTACACCTTGCAGTAGAATAAACCAAAAATATGAAGATAAAGAGGAGGGGGATGCGGGATTGAAGGTGTGGTCTTGTTTCGAAATTGGCCATTCAATGGGTGTCATTCATCTTGGAGGGATTGGTCACTTTGGATTAGGGAAGAGGGGATTTTTTTTGTTGGTAAGCGAGTGGGTCTTTAAGGTGTATTTTTTTTATTGCTGTTTAGTTTTTCCCAGTATTAACTAAATATATAAATATTGTTGCATTCAGGAACATAACGATTGTTTTATTCAAGTTGATGCTAAAGTTATGTATTTTAACTGTGGGATTTAGATATGAACTCATTGTATATTTTTGATAGGTATCCAATAATTCTTTTTGTTATACCCCAGAAATAATAAACATGGCATTTCCTTACTTGGCCATTGATGACATAAATTTCCGGAAAAAAATTATCATTTTTTAATATTAGGAATTTTAAGTTCAGAAATGCAAGTTATTTTAAAAATTTACCTTGCAGTAGAGTAAACAATAAATATGAAGATAAAGAACAAGAGGATGCGGGAGTGAAGGTGTGGTCTTGTTTCGAAATGGGCCATTCAATGGGTGCCATTCATCTTGGAGGAATTGGTCTCTTTGTATTAGGGAAATGGGGATATTTTTTTTTGGTGGTAAGTGAGTAGGTCTTTGGGGTCTGTTTGGTGTATTGCTGTTTAGTTTATTTATATATGTAAATAAATATATAAAAATATATTTTCAATTAAAAAGTAATGTATTTTAACAGTGTATTGTACTATGGATTTTAGAGATTAAGTAAGTATTTACTTCTTATGTGTATAAAATAATCCGTTGATAATACTAAAGGAATAAAAACAGTCATAATGTTTAAATACTTGGACAGGCCATTAATGACATTATTTTTTCTTATTATTACATATAAATAACTCAATAATAAAGTTAAGATATTAATAATTTTGGTAAGCTCGAAAATTAAAGTATTTATAAAAGTAGACCTTGAAATAGGGAAAACCAAATATATATTAGATTCAGAAAGGAAGTTCAAAAGATTCATTGCGAATTCAATGCGATCCAATATATTCAGCAAAAATAACAACAGCAAATAAAAGTTATTTCAAAAACCTCACCCGATAGAATATTGAAAATACCGCATTCAAAACTAACAAAAATTATCGACACTGAAATGAAAAGTTACAAAATCAACAAATAAAAATTACAGAGAAACGCGAAATAAATATTTGATATCACTTCGAGATATATTCTCCACACCTTGGCATTGAATTGACAGCATAACGAGCACGTTTTCTTCGACAATGCCAATTCCCAGTTCACAAAAAATCCCAGTGCCCTTTATCGAAGGTTAAATAAAAGTAAACTTGGAAGATTGCTTTGCATTTTCTGCATATCAGGCGCTTCAACACAGTCACGTTTTGACGCCTGTCAGACACACAGCCTGCCCGCCAAAGCTATTTATAAATCGATGAGATGGTTTGACAAACATCTAAAATGTTTGTGTAATTGTATGTTTATATAACAAAAATAATTACATGCGCCAAACTTATAGTCGCCAAGCGCGCTTTACAATTAAAATCCACACAGAGTTGTTTCATAGAGTCTTCAGGGTCTATCGGTAAGTACCGGAACAACATCAGGTCATTGGCGACTGAGTTAGGCATACGTGTTTCCTCTTGTGAACATAATGTTAGTCAATTGAAAATAATACTCAATAATTAAAATATGGGTTTAATGTGCATACAAACTTTCCAGCAGGTCAGCCTTTTCCTTAAGAACCAAGAGGGATGGGGGGAAAAAACTTTTAAGGCTCAGATTTTTAGAGGAATGAATTATAAACAATATTTAGAATTAAACTATTAAATATAACTCAAACTGTTAGTAGTTGTGTTAGGAAAAATGCTTAGTGAAAAGTTTTTAAAAAAATATTGTAAACTTTAATGTCCCTTACATATTATATATACTGATATGATGAATTTTGTTGCAATTTTGGTCGATTTTTAATTTTTTTCATTATAATATAAAATTAGTTATATATTTTAAGAAATGCATTTAAAACCTTTCAGATTTAATTTACATGTCGTTGCATTTTAAGTCGGAAATTAACAACCAGGTTCATACGCATTCCTTTTAAGTCTCGGAAAAATGTGTCTGATGCAAATTTCTTATTGAACCATCACTATAATTTTTAAATCCAGCTTACTTACTACTAAAATTTGATGCACTTTAATATACAGCACTGTCAAACTATAGCTATAAAAAGCCGAAGAAGAGCCAAGAGAAAAACTGGCCAGCTATATATTTCTCGATCAACTTTAAAACTGGCCTGTCAAACTTTGTTGTTGGTGACTTGAATTGAGAGGGTGGAATTTCACGTGACAAAATACTTTTATGCGTTGATTTGAGGCAGTTGGATTTTGTATGAGTTTTGTTAACTGCTGGCATTTATTTGTTTTTTATATAACATAAATATAGATGGTAAAATAAATATTGGTTAGTTTACATAAATTATATTATTTTTAGTGTGCAGTTGTTATCAACTTATTTTTTGGAGATTGATATTTGATATAAGAAACCGCACAAAATCGTTTTAACTTCGTGTTGTCACTCTAAAACAACATAATATATTTTTAAACTCTTTTTTTTTCCGTAAATGCGAAGTGATTAGTTTGATATTTTTTACCAATGATAGACATTTACATTGCTATAAAATATGATCGTTTAAGTAAAACTAAACTATTAAAGTAAAAGTAACCAAGCAAAAACCTCTCAGTAAAAGAAGGCCAAGTTCTTAAAAAAATATGGCCTGGCCTTAAAAAGAAGTGAAATCCTGAAAAAGGTACCAATTTCATTAAAAGTTACTGATGTGGTATTAAACACCAAAACATTTTAGTCTTTGATCATTCTTATGTTTACCACATTCAAGCAAATTCGTACTTGTGTTTGTGTAACTTGGCCATTACGCATTGTGAAAATTTTGTTGAACCTTTTGCACTATGGGATGTTGAACCTTCTGCACTAGGGATGGGTGTAACCAATAAATTATTGAACATTGAAATGAAAGTATTCCTGTAGGTATAGTGTTTTAAGGGTTTCAAGCCACACAAAAAAAGAGGCCTAACAGAAACAAAGTTTTATTTTAATAAGCTTTGTTTTCTGCCTAGTGGTCAAACAGAGTAATCTTGGCCTTCTCTTTTTTTTTCTTCGAAAAAAATTTTCAATCAATATTTGAACATAGATATAACTTTTCAGCATCAGTATTTTATACTTTTTTTTTAATAAGTGTCGTAAACAAATTTCTAAACTTTCATTATATTGAACTTGTGATAAAATAGTTACTACTTTTAGTGGCGGCCGCAATATCGTTGGACCGTTTGAATCGAGTTGTACAGTAATGAATAATCATGTATCATAATACCTTTAATGGCTTGTTTATTTTTATTCAAAAATGCGTAATGGCCAAGTTATACAAACACAAGTACGAATTTGCTTGAATGTGGTAAACATAAGAATGATCAAAGACTAAAATGTTTTGGTGTTTAATACCACATCAGTAACTTTTAATGAACTTGGTACCTTTTTCAGGATTTCACTTCTTTTTAAGGCCAGGCCATATTTTTTTAAGAACGTGGCCTTCTTTTACTGAGAGGTTTTTGCTTGGATTTCACTTCTTTTTGTAGGTATAGTAAATAAATAATTTAAATATGTACTTAAATAAAAACATTTACTTTTAAATACGACAATTGTTTTATAAATATTAACTTTTTTAGAGGACTATCCGCGTGTTTAACCGGCTGAGTGGCCAGGCCGCTTCCAGAAGTCAAAATATTCTGTACTGAAAGTGGCCGATGTCGCCATTAAACGTTCAACATTTCCATACTATATTTGCTCTGCGACGATAAAAAGAGTTTGACTATTCTTAACAATTTTTGCTCAGCCCGCATTTTCGGGGAGTTCGACCCCCCGAGCTGCTCCAGATCACACCTGCGTTTATTCTTCCGTGAAACGCTTTACAATAGATGAATGGTCGAGGGAAGCATTCACCGAGAGAGGGTAATTATCCCCCTCTGGACTTAGCCGTTGTGTGAAAAAGAGTTGACTTTTGGCATGGAAATAAGTTAAAAATGTCGCCAAAAGAGGATGGTATTAATTTTAGATTGACTGACATTGATGAACAGTCTCGACATTTAAAGGCTTAAACTGTTGATAAAGTAATAAGGGAACATAAATCAACAAGCATGCACAGGTCTCTGGCCTATTGTTGGTCGACAATTTTTGTATTTGTATAAAGAGGTCATTCTTCACTTTTGAATGCAAAGTTCTTTGTAAAAACTAAAATTCCTTATTTACCTTTCGCTGAGGTATACAATTGCTTATTTACGACGTTGGAATATACTGTCACGTTGTCAAGACGTTGAAATTGTTCCCTTTGTAAAATGTAAGCACTTCCATTTCTGTATCTTTGTTCTCAAGCGCTTTGACATGACTGCTCAAATGATTTTGACTCACCCCTGATTTTGTGAGAGGGCCGAGGGGTATATATACGACCTTTCTAAAGCGTCCATCGATTTTTAAGAATCTTATCGTCACCAGCGCATTATTCTCAATCATCTCTTTTTTCGTAATTTTACAACCGAAATATTTCAAATTTGAGAATTTTAATTGTGATGGAGAGTGACAGTGATGAAACGATTATAGCTGATTCGGAGGAAGAATTGTTGTCTTCAGAATCTGAAGAATCAGAAGCTGAAGATTTTAGTTACGTTCGGCAATGGTGTCGCATTGATGAAGATTCCCCTTCTCCGCCAAGATTCCCATTTACTGGATCTCCTGGATTGAAAATTCCTATATACGATGTCAACAATTCAGTAGAAATTTTCGAACGATTTATTGACGATGATATACTTGAGCACATTGTTGAGGAAACAAATGTTTTTGCTCAGCAATGCTTGCAAACTGTCACAACGCCAAACTCTCGAATGAGGAAATGGAAAGATACCAATGTGAGAGAAATGAAAGTTTTCATTGCGCTTCTTTTGTACCAAGGTATAGTAAAAAAACCACAGGAAAAATGGATGTGGTCCAAAAAACCGATGTTATATACACCGTTTGTTGCATCGGTCATGAGCGAAAAAAGGTATACATTGCTCATGAAGTGCCTGCATTTTAGCAGAAACGATGCCGTTACAAGTGCAGAGCCTCCAGCTAAATTGAGGAAAATAGAACTCGTTAGTGAAAAAATCAAAGAGAACTTTAAAAAGGCTTATGTTCCCGAAAGAGACATTTCTGTGGATGAATCTCTGATGCCATATCAAGGACGTTTGGGATGGAAGCAGTTTATTCCCACAAAAAGAGCTCGCTTTGGATTAAAGTTTTACGAGCTATCGGAATCTTCAAGTGGATATATTTGGAACTTCCTCATTTACACGGGGAAAGGTACCTCCTTTCATAGTTTTGATGAGACAGCCAAATTAGGGGTGGCTACCAAAACTGTGCTTACTTTGTCGGATGAGTTACTTAACAATGGGTATTGTATTACTTTAGACAATTTTTATTCTTCACCTCAGTTAGCAGAAATTCTCATTAAAAATAAGACAGACTTCTACGGAACCCTCCGGACAGACCGAAAAAATCTACCGACTGAAATCAAAAAGAAAAAGCTTAAGAAAGGTGAAATGATTGCGTTCCAGAAAGGGAAGATGTGTGCACTAAAGTGGCAAGACAAAAGAGCCGTGTCAATGTTGAGTTCCATTCATGGTTCTAAGTTAGGAGAAGTATGCAACAAACAGAAAAAAGTTGTAAAGAAACCGTTAGCTGTCATTGATTATAATAAAACTATGGGTGGCGTTGATAAAGCAGATCAAGGTATTTCTTACTATCCTACAATAAGAAAACAACAAAGAAAATTTTATAAGAAAATTTTTCGCCACTTGATAGATCTATGTGTATATAACTCCCATGTAGTGCACAAGAAAAAAGATGGGAAAATGAGAATACTGGAGTTTAAAATGCAGCTAACCGAACGGTTAATTGAAATAAACAAATCGGTTACCCTCGAAAAACCCATCTCCTTACCAACAGAAAGCGACAGGCTAGAAGGACGCCACTTTGTAAACAAAATTGCGGCGAACAACAATGGACACAAAAGAAGGCGATGCGTAGTGTGTTCAAAACAGTTCAATAACAAAGGTGAAAGGATTAGGAGAGAAACAACGTTCGAATGCCGGACTTGCCAAGTGGGACTTTGTGTGGTTCCCTGCTTTGAAGTTTACCACACCCAAAAGGACTTATAGAGTCATTTATTTATCTTTTGGTAAGTACAACTTTTTATACCCCAAAAAGTTTATTCATCAACTACTCACCTCATATTAAGATAAAAGAAATTGCTTTAAAAATTCCAAGAACACAAACTAATATATTATTGTAACTGTAACCAAATTTATCAACGTCATAATTTGAAAGATTTAGACAATATTTAATGTGAAATACATAATTTTTCTTCAAAATCAATGTTTAAAATACTTAAAAACACAAGCTAACGAGTATAAATGCTAAATAACAAGTAGTATTTCTTTACAATTGCTTATATAATAAAATCAGCTACTATAAGAAAATTTAATATATATTTAAACATCAGAAATACGCCTTATCTAAATTACAATACCTAAACAAGAGAATTCGCATGTAATTAGATATAGTAAAATATTTTTGGAGTGATTTATTTGTTATTAATTTAAAAGAGTAAATAACGCATTTAATTTTGTCTTTTACATATCTCTTGAAAAATCTAAAGAAAATAGTACTGGAATGCTTGAAAAATGTTTTGAAATAGAATTCTTATTGGATACAAATCAAAGTACGATAAGATAATATCAGAAAGTACCGCGCATTCATAAAAGCACTTTTTTTATTAAAAAGCTCATATTATGCGCTTGGGGCGTGGATGACGATGGTAAATAAATAATTTGGAATTTCTGGGAATTCATATTATATAATTTTATAGGTTGTCTACGATTGTGTGTACCTTTAGAATACTTGTAATTCTAATAATTTGAAGTACTAAATACTTGCAATTCTAATAATTAGAAGCATAAAATATTTGTAATTTTAATAATTTGAAGCGTAAAATATTTATAATTCTAATAGTATTAAAATTGCTAATAATATTTGATTTCTAATAATATTGGAATTACATATTTTATGTATTTGTAATCCTAATATATCTTGCAATTCTGAATAAGGATTAAATATTATTTTATAAATTATTATTTACTTATAATTGAATATTATTAAAGCTATAAAATGCATTTTTAGTCTCTAAGTGACTCTTGCGAGTAAGTCTTCTGAATGCGCTTAAAATGTAACATTTTATTCAAAAAATATATTAATCTTATATTTAAAAAAATAAAAGTTAGAATTTCTTTAAATATCTGAGCTTACAACACGCTATTATTATTTTTTAGAACGTTTCTTTCTTTTTTCATCTAATGATTGGATTTATATTATACAGATTTAAAAAAAAAGGGAGAGACATGCCCGCCATACACATTTTCCTGTTTGAAAATTGAGACCGGGAGACCATAAAACTTTTCTTGCTTACATGGATGTTCACGCAGTGTATTTCATTTATTACCTAACATATTAAAAATAGTTTTGTAAATTTGTGAGTAACTTTTTTACATTATGTACTTTCTTATTTGTGGCTTGATATAAAGTGCATTTTGCACAAAACACAGAGTTATATTTCTGTTTCAATTTAAAAATTTACGTACAATCATTTAGCTATTCACTTTGTTTCAATGTGTGTGTATTATAGTGTTTTTTAAAAGAAGCTTAAAAATATATCATTTTGCATTTTGGAAACAATGTAAATGTGTATTTTATACTTTTGTAATACTTTTTTTATTTTATTTTAATTAGTAAATTATACATCATGCATTTATTAAAAAATATTTTAGTCTAATTTCGCTTTCAATCTAATAATCATCTGTGATAGTGGTTCATTCATACTTTTGTGTGCATTAAAATAAGTTTACATAAAATATGAAAAACCAAAATTAATAATAAATAAAATAACCATGAACATTACTCAAAAGTGAAGAAGTAATTTTATTTTAATTTCAATTAACAGTTAAAAACAAAAACTTAACTCAAATGAAAATAAGAAGGAAACGAGTTGTATTATTATTTTTTTTTGTTAATACCTGAAAAAACAATTTCCCAAAATGAGTATAGATTTATGAATGATTCATAGTTAAACAACAAATGCATGTATTTTTCTTAATTATTCTTAAAACTATAAATGCGTCATATTATTAAAAATAAAAATACAATTAATTCTTGATTTCGTTAAAAACATATTTTGCTATTTTTCCTGAAAGAAAATATGAAAACGGCTACATTCTGTTTATTGGCAAACGGACAAAAAGCAACCCTTTCACGAAGTGTGGTCCATTTCAAGTTGTGACAACCTCGACACTCCCCTCGAGGGGGGGCTGAAAAACCAACAAGCACTTTTCGTATATTTCTCACTCAAAGGGGTGAATCTTTTTGAACGAAGGGGGAATTTTGGGTAGGTCAGGAGCTTTAGAAAGATTATTTGTACTTCGCCGCTCGGTCGGTTAAGTAAACATGATATATAAAATTAAAACTATATTTGACGAATGTCCATACATTTATTTTTAAATCTTGTACTGTTTCATTTTACTGCTCGTTCTCTACTGCTTGTTGACATAAGTACAGTTTTTAATTATTTTAAATAAATTATCAATACTTAAAATCATGGGTACTTCGTCAGTAATGAACAAAACAACGTCTTAGAACTTCTTACTCGTTTAGTTGGCTCCTGAAGTAAAAAAAAAATAGTTGTCCATAAACTTTTAAACGCGCTGTATACGGCCTAATTATCATTTTGCGATCAAAATGACTTACATGACCCTTGGCGAAAACAATTGTTGTTGATCCCAATTACAGTTTGAAACCCGAATAGTTGCTTTTAGGTAAACTGTCAAAACGGAATATAATTATCAATATAACTTCACGATTTGTGTGTTTGGACTCTGGTATCTATTTTTTTTATTTTAAATAATAGGGAAGAATTGATTAACCCTTGTGTCGCTCTAGTGCGATGTTATTCCAACTAAAACAAAACAAATAATTAGCCTATTGTAAATCATGGGTTCCAGCCATTGCTCATATGCGTATTGAGTATATATAGACCTTTAGCGATGTAACTCCTACAACCAAACAACCATAACTCATTATAAAACAGGGAGCAGGTTGCCAGTTCAGGTGTTGCACTTGAAAACCATTAAATTTAATCAAAATGATGATTGAAACTTTCCATTAGTAATATCGTGTGCTCAATTCACACTTGAAAAACCTATCTCGTATCATCCGAAGGTAAATAGCTATTTGAATTGTTGGCGATTCAAGTATTCGCCACTATCATATCGACGTATGAGAGGATTGCAAACTGCTTCTTATTATAATTCTACCGATTCTTAGAACAACATTAGCACGCCAGAGTAGGAGTTGATTTTAAATTTTATTTACAAAAACTGACTAGAAGTTACAAGTGTTGCCACATGGCATTGTGAAATGATTGATGATGACGTATTATACAATGATCAATGAGTCAAGACCTGAGCCGGCAATCCAGGCAACACCCGAGCTAGTAATTTTCACTTACATTAACAACATCCTCCCACCTTAAGTTAATTGATACAGAAATTAACTTAACTACTAAATACTAATTACTAGCATCAAAATTTAAACTTAGAACTTGAACAGCTAACATTAAAACACTTTAAAATTAATACTATAAAACATTAGGAACAATAAAATAATTTAAAACTTTTAAAGTTCTAAAACATGAATCTATCAGGTACTTTAATTACACATCCATATCTTGATAGTCTCTTTTCACCTTGCTGGTCCTTCACTAGACTCGATTTTGTATCTTCCAAACAAGTGTCATGCTTAATTGGCATTACAGGTGGTAATTTACTTTCAACAATCTGCTGATGATCTACAACTTCAAGCGGGTACAACCTTTGAATGGGACGAAGTAAAACACCTGACTGAGTCTTAAGTCGCACTACTCGGGTTCTTCCATCCTTGCCAGGTAGTAACTCAATAACTCTAGCAAGTGGCCAGTCACACATTTTCTTATTATCGGGCCGATGAGAACGATTTCATCCAACATTATTTCTCTTGATCTTAGCTTCGGAAATTGCATCTTTAGCTGGCCAAGATATTCAATCCTAAACCTCTTTAACAGCAGCTCTCTTAGATTTGTTCAGGCTCCTTATCTCGATCATATCCAAATCTGGTTTACCCACCTCATCTAGGTCTTTGAGAAACATATCTGGAGTGATTGGTTCAAGATCTGTAGGATTTTCTGTCATAACAGTCAAAGGCCTTTTATTGACAGCAGCCTCACAATCGCATAGTATCGTCTGCAATTCTTCATAACCCAAAACAGCATTTCCAAGTACTCTTCTAAGCAACTGTTTAAGAACGCCAACTAGTCGTTCATACCAACCTCCCCACCAGGGAGCTGCAAGAGGGTTAAAGTTCCAACGGATCTTCCTTACCATGCTATAACTGCTTATCCTATCCCAATCAACTTGGTCACAAGCATTGGAGGCTCCAGTAAAATTGGTCGCATTGTCACTATACACAATACTTGGTCTTCCCCTACGACTTATGAACCTTCTAAAACCCTGAAGAAAAGCATCCGTTGACAAGGAGGAAACAAGTTCAAAATGTACGGCCCTGTATACTGCGCATGTAAACAGGCAAATCCACACCTTTTGAGACATCTTTGCACCAGTCTTTACGTACAGAGGCCCAGCAAAGTCCATCCCCAGCACTTCGCATACTTTAGCCTCTCGTACTCTGTCTTCAGGCAAGGGGTTTGGTACAGCTTCCAATTTCTTTGCCTTAAACCTCCTGCATGCTTGACATTGATTGATGACTGCTCGTATGGTGTGACAACCACCCAGTATCCAATAGTGCTCTCGCAGAATTGAACGCATCATCTGACTACCAGCATGAGAATGATTATTGTGAATGTCCATAATCAGACGAGAAACCACTGGTTGCTTGTGATTAGGAAGAACTATTGGATGTCGAAAATCTCTGGAATCTTCTCTACACGAAATCTTTGTCTGTAGCCGAATAACACCATTTTCATCAGCATATGGGTACAGTTTTGAAAGCTTTGGATCCTTTGAGCCTGTAAATGATTCATCTTGTACCATTTTCAGCAGTCTTTGTTCAGCCTTGGCGTATTCATCACAAGACAATTGTCCTTTAGCCGTTGGTTCTTTGGCAATGCGACATTTCCTCCAAAATGCAGAATCCAACCAAACATACGCACAATGCTTGGGTAATGAGAAAAGTAATAGAAATCTGTCTTCTCTTGATTTGGAATCACAATTAGGGTAGATCTAACACATCTCTTCCTCTCAAGTGAAATTTGTTGTTCATCTTCATCAGTACTAGTTGATGGCCAAGCCTCCATGGGTTCCCGCAACCAGACTGGACCCTCCCACCATCGAGATTGTATTAATCGTCTTCCGTCACAACCACGCGACGGTAGATCTGCTGGATTCTGAATCCCCGGGACGTGTCTCCACTGCTCACAAGAAGTCAATCGTTTTATTTCATTTACTCTATTGTTGACAAAAACTCCCCATTCATCAGCTCGACAAATCCAGGCTAAGACTGTCGTAGAATCAGTCCAAAGGTAGGATTCCACATTGTCCATGTTCAGATTTTGGAGTACCGATGAATGCATTCTTGCTCCAATTGTAGCTGCGAGCAACTCCAGTCGGGGAATGGTTACTTTCTTAATTGGGGCAACTCTGCTTCGGGCTTGAACCAATTGAACTGTTACTCCAGTGACTTTTTCGCATCTGATAAACACCGCTGCAGCATATACTAACTTGCTAGCATCACAAAAGGTATGCAGACTAATTCTATCTCCTTCAGTACCTCCAAACCATCTGGGAATCCCTATTTGTCCTATATACTGAAGATCTTTAGTCCACTTTACAAAGTCCTCTTTCAGGTCAGCAGGTAGCTCTGTATCCCAAGTTTCTTTGGTCTTCCAAGTTGACTGTAACAGAAGCTTAGGACGCAACGTGAAAGGACAGGCAACACCAACCGGATCATAAACTCTATTGACAGCTGCTAACATTTTCCTCTTGGTAACTGTAGTACTGCCATCAACTTCCAAGCAATCTGAAGTGATCTTCAAAGTATCAGAATCTCTGTTCCATAATATGCCTAGAACCTTTGACTCGTAACATCCTGGAATACATGTATTAAGGCAAGTGTGCTCCCACCCTCTCAAGTCAAATTGTCCTTTTGCCATAATTGCAGTTGCTTCTTCAATGAAATTGTGCAGCTGTTCTTCCGTATCGACACTAGTGACACAATTGTCAACGTAGAAACTATCTTGAAGCTTTTCAATGTTTGACGGGTGCCAATTTCTTTCTCCACTTTCACACATTATACACTCTTGAGATAAATGATGCTTAATAACTGCTTCCAACAGAAATGGTGAACATGTGACGCCGAAAACCACTCTATTGTGACGAAGAACAATAAGGTTTCCCTCAACGTCATACCACAAAAAAAACGCAAATAATTCCTGTCACCTTTAAAGAGCCTAATCTGGAAAAAACGCTTTCCTTATATCAGATATTACACCAATCTTCCTAGACCTAAACTTGGTCAGCACAGTAGGAATAGACTCTATCAGGTTAATTCCAGTTTCTAAACAGTCATTCAAAGAAGGATGGCCAGGTGACTTTGCAGAAGCGTCAAACACAGGACGAACTTTGGTTGTACTATCTTCTTTTAAAATTGGTCGATGGAGTAAATAATGTCCTGGTTCAGATATTTCATTTTGTGGAACCCTTTCTATTATTCCATCTTGCAACCATTCATCAAAGACTTCCTGGTATCTGTTCATCAATTTATCTCTCTTCAGCTTTTGAGTAGTGGATTCCAGTCGCCTCCTCGCTAAATCATAGTTGTCAGGCAGGGGCTGGTGACCAATCTTCCAGGGCATATGTGCTTCAAATCTTCCATCTTCACCCTGGGAAACTGTTTCTTCAAAATGTTGCAAAATTGCTTGCTTCTTTTCTTCTGTGCTTCTCTGCTCCACAGGATCTCTAATACCTAACAATTCCAAATTCCATAGATTGGAGAGATTAACCTGCTCTACAAATATTGTTGTCACTGTTGAGCTCATTCTTTCCTTCTGGGTTTTAGGGACTTTTCCTATTAATGTCCAACCTAGCTTTGTTTCCATAGCAACTAAACCATTCTTCAATTCTTTCCTTTGACCAGTAAAAAGTTTCCCTGCGACGTCAGCTCCAATTAGAACTTCAATAGGACCAGGCGTCTTCTCTATGTCTGTCAAATTAATATTCCAAGACTTCAGTTCTCGAATCCAAGACCCATTCTCAATGGTAGGTATTTCACCACAAATAACCTTTTGGTCTAGTGCTTCCAAACTGCACTGGTAACTGTCGTCCAAACTTCCCAGATATATTTTATAGCTCTTGTGGTGACAGGCTTCTGTGACTTCGCCATCAAACAATCTGTGACTGAACAATTCTTCTTTAATAGGTTCATAACCCATCTTCACTGCAGTCGACTTTAAGATGTAGGATTTTTGTGCTCCTGTATCAACTATTGCACGAACTCGTCAGTTTTTATTCAAATTCCTCACATTCACTACCAGCGTCTGCAGGAAAACCTCAGGACTTCCTAATCCTGACGAACTGGAGTGCAATGATTCCACAGACTGGTCCGAGACTTTAGCTTGAGCAGTATCCCCCTCGTGTGTAGTTTTTCCCTCGTATTTTTCAGCAATACCTTTGGGTAAATCTGAGCACATGATTGTTGTATGTTTTCTTCGACATATCAAACACCTAACAAAAGTCTTGCACACTCGGCCAGTGTGCCCAGGAACTAAACAATTGAAACAGCATCGTTTATCGGAAAGAACCTTTCTTCTTTGTGCTAACGACATGTCTCTGGCCCTAAAGCACTCACTGCTACTATGTTGACCATCACAAAAACAACAAAGTCTATTTACTTTAACTTCTTTTCCGGCAAACAAATCAGTGGCAGTAGAAATTCTATCTTCATTCTTCAGGTAAAGCTTCTTTTCAATGGGTTTCCTGAACAACTTGGCATCAAACCCCTCAGTAGCTGTACTGATCTTTTCTTCATTTGCTATCTCCTGCCTCACAAACTGCATCAGGTTCTTGAGTCTATCCTTGGGTGTCCCAGCACTAGCCTGTCTCTGCCAAATTCGTAACAAATCCCCAGGAATACTCGATTCAACCATAGGGAAAAGCATGGCGTCATACATTTCAGTGACAACACCCAGACTGTCCAACGCTCTCAGATGAGATTCGAGACGATCATACAATGAAGAAAGTGAAACTGCATTTCGAGAGTTTGTGTTTTGCATAACTAAAGTTAAAAGTTCTCTAATATATACTTCTACTAACCGATCTTTCTGACCACAGCGTTCTTTCAAGCTTTCCACTGCTTTAGGATAGTTCTTCTCAGTGGCCGGGTAACTTTCCACCAGTTCTTTGGCTCTAGTGTTCGGTTCCATACACTGTAACAAATATTGGAACTTATCAGCTGGGTCAAGTGTACTGTCCTCATGGATTTTTTTAAACTGTGCCCAAAACGGTAACCATTCCTTAATGTTTCCATTAAATTTCCTCAGTTGCAGCTGCGGAAGTTTATACGTCCTCTTCTTAGTTTCGCCTTCCGAACCACTTTCCGAGCCGTCAGTCCTCCTACTATGTTCTTCAATCATCATACGCGCTTTCATGGAGTTTTTCAAATAAATTTCCCTGGAAGCCATTTCCTTTTCTAGTTCTTCTTCAGATTTCTTACCTTCCAGCATACCTTCAAAAATTGTAGAATCCAGCTTAAGTAATTCCTCATACTTGAGTTTCAAGGTTTCGAAACTTGCCACGACTTCAATTCGTTCTTCTGCAGTATCGCACTCCTTTCCCGCTATTACTTCGTTAAAATTCCGGGTAAAAGCGCGTCGTAGTACAGTTCTAGATTGAACAACCTTATCCATAGTATTTGTGGAAGCTTTACGTTTAGGGCGCCAAATCTTATTATAATTCTACCAATTCTTAGAACAACATTAGCACGCCAGAGTAGGAGTTGATTTTAAATTTTATTATTATTTACAAAAACTGACTAGAAGTTACAAGTGTTGCCACTTGGCATTGTGAAATGATTGATGATGACGTATTATACAATGATCAATGAGTCAAGACCTGAGCCGGCAATCCATTTAAAACCAAACCCGTAGTAAATATTCGATTTTCGGATTTTTTATGTTGATTGTATGTCAAAATCTACCAGTGTTCCAATTTTCGAGATTCTAGATCAAGTGGGTGTCATAGAACATTTTGATGATCGGTGAGTGAGTGAGCCCCAAAAGTGGTCATTTTCCAATTCAATTTTCTCGGAGATGAAAAGAGATAGAACGCTGATTTTTTTTATGCTCTTCATCAAGCTCCTATTGACCAATAAAAATTTCTAAACTCATTTCTGTGATGCATAGAACCGGAGAACGGAGGGGTCCGAAAACACGCCGAAGCCCTTCTAGAAAAGGTTGGGTAGTGCGCTGAACTTGGCGGTTGCACTACCGTGCAACCAGATAACGCATTTAATTTTGTCTTTTACATATCTCTTGAAAAATCTAAAGAAAATAGTACTGGAATGCTTGAAAAATGTTTTGAAATAGAATTCTTATTGGATACAAATCAAAGTACGATAAGATAATATCAGAAAGTACCGCGCATTCATAAAAGCACTTTTTTTATTAAAAAGCTCATATTATGCGCTTGGGGCGTGGATGACGATGGTAAATAAATAATTTGGAATTTCTGGGAATTCATATTATATAATTTTATAGGTTGTCTACGATTGTGTGTACCTTTAGAATATTTGTAATTCTAATAATTTGAAGTACTAAATACTTGCAATTCTAATAATTAGAAGCATAAAATATTTGTAATTTTAATAATTTGAAGCGTAAAATATTTATAATTCTAATAGTATTAAAATTGCTAATAATATTTGATTTCTAATAATATTGGAATTACATATTTTATGTATTTGTAATCCTAATATATCTTGCAATTCTGAATAAGGATTAAATATTATTTTATAAATTATTATTTACTTATAATTGAATATTATTAAAGCTATAAAATGCATTTTTAGTCTCTAAGTGACTCTTGCGAGTAAGTCTTCTGAATGCGCTTAAAATGTAACATTTTATTCAAAAAATATATTAATCTTATATTTAAAAAAATAAAAGTTAGAATTTCTTTAAATATCTGAGCTTACAACACGCTATTATTATTTTTTAGAACGTTTCTTTCTTTTTTCATCTAATGATTGGATTTATATTATACAGATTTAAAAAAAAGGGAGAGACATGCCCGCCATACACATTTTCCTGTTTGAAAATTGAGACCGGGAGACCATAAAACTTTTCTTGCTTACATGGATGTTCACGCAGTGTATTTCATTTATTACCTAACATATTAAAAATAGTTTTGTAAATTTGTGAGTAACTTTTTTACATTATGTACTTTCTTATTTGTGGCTTGATATAAAGTGCATTTTGCACAAAACACAGAGTTATATTTCTGTTTCAATTTAAAAATTTACGTACAATCATTTAGCTATTCACTTTGTTTCAATGTGTGTGTATTATAGTGTTTTTTAAAAGAAGCTTAAAAATATATCATTTTGCATTTTGGAAACAATGTAAATGTGTATTTTATACTTTTGTAATACTTTTTTTATTTTATTTTAATTAGTAAATTATACATCATGCATTTATTAAAAAATATTTTAGTCTAATTTCGCTTTCAATCTAATAATCATCTGTGATAGTGGTTCATTCATACTTTTGTGTGCATTAAAATAAGTTTACATAAAATATGAAAAACCAAAATTAATAATAAATAAAATAACCATGAACATTACTCAAAAGTGAAGAAGTAATTTTATTTTAATTTCAATTAACAGTTAAAAACAAAAACTTAACTCAAATGAAAATAAGAAGGAAACGAGTTGTATTATTATTTTTTTTTGTTAATACCTGAAAAAACAATTTCCCAAAATGAGTATAGATTTATGAATAATTCATAGTTTAAACAACAAATGCATGTATTTTTCTTAATTATTCTTAAAACTATAAATGCGTCATATTATTAAAAATAAAAATACAATTAATTCTTGATTTCGTTAAAAACATATTTTGCTATTTTTCCTGAAAGAAAATATGAAAACGGCTACATTCTGTTTATTGGCAAACGGACAAAAAGCAACCCTTTCACGAAGTGTGGTCCATTTCAAGTTGTGACAACCTCGACACTCCCCTCGAGGGGGGGCTGAAAAACCAACAAGCACTTTTCGTATATTTCTCACTCAAAGGGGGTGAATCTTTTTGAAGAGGGGGAATTTTGGGTAGGTCAGGAGCTTTAGAAAAGATTATTTGTACTTCGCCGCTCGGTCGGTTAAGTAAACATGATATATAAAATTAAAACTATATTTGACGAATGTCCATACATTTATTTTTAAATCTTGTACTGTTTCATTTTACTGCTCGTTCTCTACTGCTTGTTGACATAAGTACAGTTTTTAATTATTTTAAATAAATTATCAATACTTAAAATCATGGGTACTTCGTCAGTAATGAACAAAACAACGTCTTAGAACTTCTTACTCGTTTAGTTGGCTCCTGAAGTAAAAAAAAAATAGTTGTCCATAAACTTTTAAACGCGCTGTATACGGCCTAATTATCATTTTGCGATCAAAATGACTTACATGACCCTTGGCGAAAACAATTGTTGTTGATCCCAATTACAGTTTGAAACCCGAATAGTTGCTTTTAGGTAAACTGTCAAAACGGAATATAATTATCAATATAACTTCACGATTTGTGTGTTTGGACTCTGGTATCTATTTTTTTTATTTTAAATAATAGGGAAGAATTGATTAACCCTTGTGTCGCTCTAGTGCGATGTTATTCCAACTAAAACAAAACAAATAATTTGCCTATTGTAAATCATGGGTTCCAGCCATTGCTCATATGCGTATTGAGTATATATAGACCTTTAGCGATGTAACTCCTACAACCAAACAACCATAACTCATTATAAAACAGGGAGCAGGTTGCCAGTTCAGGTGTTGCACTTGAAAACCATTAAATTTAATCAAAATGATGATTGAAACTTTCCATTAGTAATATCGTGTGCTCAATTCACACTTGAAAAACCTATCTCGTATCATCCGAAGGTAAATAGCTATTTGAATTGTTGGCGATTCAAGTATTCGCCACTATCATATCGACGTATGAGAGGATTGCAAACTGCTTCTTATTATAATTCTACCGATTCTTAGAACAACATTAGCACGCCAGAGTAGGAGTTGATTTTAAATTTTATTTACAAAAACTGACTAGAAGTTACAAGTGTTGCCACATGGCATTGTGAAATGATTGATGATGACGTATTATACAATGATCAATGAGTCAAGACCTGAGCCGGCAATCCAGGCAACACCCGAGCTAGTAATTTTCACTTACATTAACAACATCCTCCCACCTTAAGTTAATTGATACAGAAATTAACTTAACTACTAAATACTAATTACTAGCATCAAAATTTAAACTTAGAACTTGAACAGCTAACATTAAAACACTTTAAAATTAATACTATAAAACATTAGGAACAATAAAATAATTTAAAACTTTTAAAGTTCTAAAACATGAATCTATCAGGTACTTTAATTACACATCCATATCTTGATAGTCTCTTTTCACCTTGCTGGTCCTTCACTAGACTCGATTTTGTATCTTCCAAACAAGTGTCATGCTTAATTGGCATTACAGGTGGTAATTTACTTTCAACAATCTGCTGATGATCTACAACTTCAAGCGGGTACAACCTTTGAATGGGACGAAGTAAAACACCTGACTGAGTCTTAAGTCGCACTACTCGGGTTCTTCCATCCTTGCCAGGTAGTAACTCAATAACTCTAGCAAGTGGCCAGTCACACATTTTCTTATTATCGGGGCCGATGAGAACGATTTCATCCAACATTATTTCTCTTGATCTTAGCTTCGGAAATTGCATCTTTAGCTGGCCAAGATATTCAATCCTAAACCTCTTTAACAGCAGCTCTCTTAGATTTGTTCAGGCTCCTTATCTCGATCATATCCAAATCTGGTTTACCCACCTCATCTAGGTCTTTGAGAAACATATCTGGAGTGATTGGTTCAAGATCTGTAGGATTTTCTGTCATAACAGTCAAAGGCCTTTTATTGACAGCAGCCTCACAATCGCATAGTATCGTCTGCAATTCTTCATAACCCAAAACAGCATTTCCAAGTACTCTTCTAAGCAACTGTTTAAGAACGCCAACTAGTCGTTCATACCAACCTCCCCACCAGGGAGCTGCAAGAGGGTTAAAGTTCCAACGGATCTTCCTTACCATGCTATAACTGCTTATCCTATCCCAATCAACTTGGTCACAAGCATTGGAGGCTCCAGTAAAATTGGTCGCATTGTCACTATACACAATACTTGGTCTTCCCCTACGACTTATGAACCTTCTAAAACCCTGAAGAAAAGCATCCGTTGACAAGGAGGAAACAAGTTCAAAATGTACGGCCCTGTATACTGCGCATGTAAACAGGCAAATCCACACCTTTTGAGACATCTTTGCACCAGTCTTTACGTACAGAGGCCCAGCAAAGTCCATCCCCAGCACTTCGCATACTTTAGCCTCTCGTACTCTGTCTTCAGGCAAGGGGTTTGGTACAGCTTCCAATTTCTTTGCCTTAAACCTCCTGCATGCTTGACATTGATTGATGACTGCTCGTATGGTGTGACAACCACCCAGTATCCAATAGTGCTCTCGCAGAATTGAACGCATCATCTGACTACCAGCATGAGAATGATTATTGTGAATGTCCATAATCAGACGAGAAACCACTGGTTGCTTGTGATTAGGAAGAACTATTGGATGTCGAAAATCTCTGGAATCTTCTCTACACGAAATCTTTGTCTGTAGCCGAATAACACCATTTTCATCAGCATATGGGTACAGTTTTGAAAGCTTTGGATCCTTTGAGCCTGTAAATGATTCATCTTGTACCATTTTCAGCAGTCTTTGTTCAGCCTTGGCGTATTCATCACAAGACAATTGTCCTTTAGCCCGTTGGTTCTTTGGCAATGCGACATTTCCTCCAAAATGCAGAATCCAACCAAACATACGCACAATGCTTGGGTAATGAGAAAAGTAATAGAAATCTGTCTTCTCTTGATTTGGAATCACAATTAGGGTAGATCTAACACATCTCTTCCTCTCAAGTGAAATTTGTTGTTCATCTTCATCAGTACTAGTTGATGGCCAAGCCTCCATGGGTTCCCGCAACCAGACTGGACCCTCCCACCATCGAGATTGTATTAATCGTCTTCCGTCACAACCACGCGACGGTAGATCTGCTGGATTCTGAATCCCCGGGACGTGTCTCCACTGCTCACAAGAAGTCAATCGTTTTATTTCATTTACTCTATTGTTGACAAAAACTCCCCATTCATCAGCTCGACAAATCCAGGCTAAGACTGTCGTAGAATCAGTCCAAAGGTAGGATTCCACATTGTCCATGTTCAGATTTTGGAGTACCGATGAATGCATTCTTGCTCCAATTGTAGCTGCGAGCAACTCCAGTCGGGGAATGGTTACTTTCTTAATTGGGGCAACTCTGCTTCGGGCTTGAACCAATTGAACTGTTACTCCAGTGACTTTTTCGCATCTGATAAACACCGCTGCAGCATATACTAACTTGCTAGCATCACAAAAGGTATGCAGACTAATTCTATCTCCTTCAGTACCTCCAAACCATCTGGGAATCCCTATTTGTCCTATATACTGAAGATCTTTAGTCCACTTTACAAAGTCCTCTTTCAGGTCAGCAGGTAGCTCTGTATCCCAAGTTTCTTTGGTCTTCCAAGTTGACTGTAACAGAAGCTTAGGACGCAACGTGAAAGGACAGGCAACACCAACCGGATCATAAACTCTATTGACAGCTGCTAACATTTTCCTCTTGGTAACTGTAGTACTGCCATCAACTTCCAAGCAATCTGAAGTGATCTTCAAAGTATCAGAATCTCTGTTCCATAATATGCCTAGAACCTTTGACTCGTAACATCCTGGAATACATGTATTAAGGCAAGTGTGCTCCCACCCTCTCAAGTCAAATTGTCCTTTTGCCATAATTGCAGTTGCTTCTTCAATGAAATTGTGCAGCTGTTCTTCCGTATCGACACTAGTGACACAATTGTCAACGTAGAAACTATCTTGAAGCTTTTCAATGTTTGACGGGTGCCAATTTCTTTCTCCACTTTCACACATTATACACTCTTGAGATAAATGATGCTTAATAACTGCTTCCAACAGAAATGGTGAACATGTGACGCCGAAAACCACTCTATTGTGACGAAGAACAATAAGGTTTCCCTCAACGTCATACCACAAAAAAACGCAAATAATTCCTGTCACCTTTAAAGAGCCTAATCTGGAAAAACGCTTTCCTTATATCAGATATTACACCAATCTTCCTAGACCTAAACTTGGTCAGCACAGTAGGAATAGACTCTATCAGGTTAATTCCAGTTTCTAAACAGTCATTCAAAGAAGGATGGCCAGGTGACTTTGCAGAAGCGTCAAACACAGGACGAACTTTGGTTGTACTATCTTCTTTTAAAATTGGTCGATGGAGTAAATAATGTCCTGGTTCAGATATTTCATTTTGTGGAACCCTTTCTATTATTCCATCTTGCAACCATTCATCAAAGACTTCCTGGTATCTGTTCATCAATTTATCTCTCTTCAGCTTTTGAGTAGTGGATTCCAGTCGCCTCCTCGCTAAATCATAGTTGTCAGGCAGGGGCTGGTGACCAATCTTCCAGGGCATATGTGCTTCAAATCTTCCATCTTCACCCTGGGAAACTGTTTCTTCAAAATGTTGCAAAATTGCTTGCTTCTTTTCTTCTGTGCTTCTCTGCTCCACAGGATCTCTAATACCTAACAATTCCAAATTCCATAGATTGGAGAGATTAACCTGCTCTACAAATATTGTTGTCACTGTTGAGCTCATTCTTTCCTTCTGGGTTTTAGGGACTTTTCCTATTAATGTCCAACCTAGCTTTGTTTCCATAGCAACTAAACCATTCTTCAATTCTTTCCTTTGACCAGTAAAAAGTTTCCCTGCGACGTCAGCTCCAATTAGAACTTCAATAGGACCAGGCGTCTTCTCTATGTCTGTCAAATTAATATTCCAAGACTTCAGTTCTCGAATCCAAGACCCATTCTCAATGGTAGGTATTTCACCACAAATAACCTTTTGGTCTAGTGCTTCCAAACTGCACTGGTAACTGTCGTCCAAACTTCCCAGATATATTTTATAGCTCTTGTGGTGACAGGCTTCTGTGACTTCGCCATCAAACAATCTGTGACTGAACAATTCTTCTTTAATAGGTTCATAACCCATCTTCACTGCAGTCGACTTTAAGATGTAGGATTTTTGTGCTCCTGTATCAACTATTGCACGAACTCGTCAGTTTTTATTCAAATTCCTCACATTCACTACCAGCGTCTGCAGGAAAACCTCAGGACTTCCTAATCCTGACGAACTGGAGTGCAATGATTCCACAGACTGGTCCGAGACTTTAGCTTGAGCAGTATCCCCCTCGTGTGTAGTTTTTCCCTCGTATTTTTCAGCAATACCTTTGGGTAAATCTGAGCACATGATTGTTGTATGTTTTCTTCGACATATCAAACACCTAACAAAAGTCTTGCACACTCGGCCAGTGTGCCCAGGAACTAAACAATTGAAACAGCATCGTTTATCGGAAAGAACCTTTCTTCTTTGTGCTAACGACATGTCTCTGGCCCTAAAGCACTCACTGCTACTATGTTGACCATCACAAAAACAACAAAGTCTATTTACTTTAACTTCTTTTCCGGCAAACAAATCAGTGGCAGTAGAAATTCTATCTTCATTCTTCAGGTAAAGCTTCTTTTCAATGGGTTTCCTGAACAACTTGGCATCAAACCCCTCAGTAGCTGTACTGATCTTTTCTTCATTTGCTATCTCCTGCCTCACAAACTGCATCAGGTTCTTGAGTCTATCCTTGGGTGTCCCAGCACTAGCCTGTCTCTGCCAAATTCGTAACAAATCCCCAGGAATACTCGATTCAACCATAGGGAAAAGCATGGCGTCATACATTTCAGTGACAACACCCAGACTGTCCAACGCTCTCAGATGAGATTCGAGACGATCATACAATGAAGAAAGTGAAACTGCATTTCGAGAGTTTGTGTTTTGCATAACTAAAGTTAAAAGTTCTCTAATATATACTTCTACTAACCGATCTTTCTGACCACAGCGTTCTTTCAAGCTTTCCACTGCTTTAGGATAGTTCTTCTCAGTGGCCGGGTAACTTTCCACCAGTTCTTTGGCTCTAGTGTTCGGTTCCATACACTGTAACAAATATTGGAACTTATCAGCTGGGTCAAGTGTACTGTCCTCATGGATTTTTTTAAACTGTGCCCAAAACGGTAACCATTCCTTAATGTTTCCATTAAATTTCCTCAGTTGCAGCTGCGGAAGTTTATACGTCCTCTTCTTAGTTTCGCCTTCCGAACCACTTTCCGAGCCGTCAGTCCTCCTACTATGTTCTTCAATCATCATACGCGCTTTCATGGAGTTTTTCAAATAAATTTCCCTGGAAGCCATTTCCTTTTCTAGTTCTTCTTCAGATTTCTTACCTTCCAGCATACCTTCAAAAATTGTAGAATCCAGCTTAAGTAATTCCTCATACTTGAGTTTCAAGGTTTCGAAACTTGCCACGACTTCAATTCGTTCTTCTGCAGTATCGCACTCCTTTCCCGCTATTACTTCGTTAAAATTCCGGGTAAAAGCGCGTCGTAGTACAGTTCTAGATTGAACAACCTTATCCATATTATTTGTGGGAAGCTTTACGTTTAGGGCGCCAAATCTTATTATAATTCTACCAATTCTTAGAACAACATTAGCACGCCAGAGTAGGAGTTGATTTTAAATTTTATTATTATTTACAAAAACTGACTAGAAGTTACAAGTGTTGCCACTTGGCATTGTGAAATGATTGATGATGACGTATTATACAATGATCAATGAGTCAAGACCTGAGCCGGCAATCCATTTAAAACCAAACCCGTAGTAAATATTCGATTTTCGGATTTTTTATGTTGATTGTATGTCAAAATCTACCAGTGTTCCAATTTTCGAGATTCTAGATCAAGTGGGTGTCATAGAACATTTTGATGATCGGTGAGTGAGTGAGCCCCAAAAGTGGTCATTTTCCAATTCAATTTTCTCGGAGATGAAAAGAGATAGAACGCTGATTTTTTTTATGCTCTTCATCAAGCTCCTATTGACCAATAAAAATTTCTAAACTCATTTCTGTGATGCATAGAACCGGAGAACGGAGGGGTCCGAAAACACGCCGAAGCCCTTCTAGAAAAGGTTGGGTAGTGCGCTGAACTTGGCGGTTGCACTACCGTGCAACCAGATTCTAAGGAAGTAAGGAATCTTCATTTACATCTACTTTAAAATTTCAGCATAGCTATTTTAACTTGTAACTTATACTCTAAGCATTGATTTTGGATTCATTTGTCATTTGAAGTTTAATCCTATTAGATTTTGATGTGATGCTTGAAATTTTTTTAAACTGTTTCTTTATTCTTTAACGATCTCCGTCTAATTCATTGAAATTTGGCATCATTCTGATCAGTAGTAATTCCTTATAGCTTAATTCCTTATAGCTTAAATAGTGATCAATAACATTTTACGAAGCCTTACAAACGATCATTTGTATATGTGTCGATATATTTGTAACAATTTGTAACAATGCTTTTGGAAAAACAATATTTGTATAATGTTGTTACAAGACGGTTAATTTTCAACAGTGTTCAAATCAGCTAAAGCAACGATTATTTAATTTTCATTAAAACAACCTAGATTCTTATAAGTAAGTCTTGATTTTAATAAAACGGTTCAAATGCATTTAAAATAATAAAAATGGTTTTGTACGGTTCATTGCCAAGAGGGGGATCGACGCCAATTGTGAATATCGCCAAACCCCAGTCCAGGACTGGAAATTAAAATAGAAGCATGAATGAAAGGATACCATAACTGAAATAAGCGTCAAACATAGAACTATTCAATTGGAGAGGGTTATGGCCCAGTTAAAGTCAAAGTTAAACTTCGATTAAAAATTTTTTTAACACTCCAAGAGATGCAAAGGTATTAACCCATTGCCTGGCTGTCAGATTTTCCAGCAACACACTTAAATTTAGACATTTAACAATTTTATTAACTTTTAAAATTTAAAGCAAAGAAGAGCCGAAGAGCCATTTATAACCATGTAATACAATATATATATATATATATATATATATATATATATATATATATATATATATATATATATATATATATATATATATATATTTAAATTTTTTTAAGAAATTCAATTTTGAGTTAAAATTTCAAATCCGACGCAGTAAAAACATGTTTACACGCCAGCCCCATTATTTATTTCATAATCGGCAATAATCTCTAATTTATAAATATATATTTAAATACTAAATAGTTCAGTTTATTTAAAACTTATCTTTAAAGCATAATAACCTAGTTGTGTTATATTGAGGACTAGCAGTATGGTCCCGCCTTACTGTTAACCCGTTAACTTCGCATTGCTTCCTTTTAGGGGCATGCTTACTTGTAAAAATACATTCAAAAACAAAATTAAATTCGTGTTGCGCACTTAAAAAAAGCAAACACTAATAGAGGATGAAGCAGCCTTAGGGCGAGCGCATATCTCAACCAAACTCAATTAATCAAACTAATAGAGGATGGCGTCAAGCCCCCGTTTCGGCCCGATCCATGTATTTTCAAGCCCTGTTATGGTCCCGCAATCCAACGTGGATGACGTTTTTTTGAAACTAATTATATTAATTAAAAATCACAATCAAATATGAAAAAACTAAGCCTCAGGTGCACACGTAGGTATTAAAAGGAACCTATATTAAAAATTTCGAATTTTTTAGAGCAGTCTAAGTAGGTCTTTTGCACAGACATACACACAGACAGACAGACAGACAGACTCTTTCTTTTATTATTATAGATTACACGTAATGATGATTTCGAGCAATAACAAATTACTTTTGTTTCCAAGGTTGACATTAAACTTGCAGATATTTTCATTTTTTTTTACTTTGATCGAGTAATCTATAAAAAAAAAATATTAAATTTAGGTTCGTATACCAATCAGTCTCATGGTTTAGCCAAGCTCTTTAGTGAATAGAAAATAGTGATTAAAGCATTTTTTTATTCGGAATTCGGAAACTTACCTAGTTAGTCGCTAATTAAGGTGACACAAATATCTTAATTAGAAATAAAGTAATAGCTAAATAATCTAAAAATATCTACCGAAGGTGGAAATAGTTTTTATAGTTATCAAATGATATTTTTTTTAGAAAATTATAATCCGAAAATTGATTGTCCATCAAGTTCAATAAAAAAATGTGTCAACTCGTATGGTAAAAACATGCAAAATTACCTATGAATTGTTTATTTTTTTAATCATTGAAAAAAGTAGAAGAATTTTTAAAGAAAATCTTTCAAAACTTATTGTCTATCAACTTAGAAAAATAAAAAGGGAAAATACTCTCGGACTTTTTTTCATTATATTTAACAATAAAAAAAATTCTGAAATGATATTTTAAAAATATTTTTATTAAAAGGTATTACGTATAATTTGCGAGTATGTACAAGTAAATGAAAGTTTTTAAATAAAGTCTTTGAGTGCAATACAACATATTACAAAAGTATTAATCTAACATGAATTAAATGGTTAATACTGTTAATGTCCTATTTATTATAAGTAAAGCTTCAGTAAAAATCAAGTATGGATGAAAAGAAGAATTTTACATATTCACATACTTCTTTCACAACCAAAATGCAAATAACTATTGACAAAATATATTGAAGAAAAAAAGGTAGAGCAAAGGAAATTAAATCTTTTAATTATTTTCTTCGACAATTAGGATCAGAAATACTTTCAAGCTGAAGATGATAAAGGATTAAATTAATCTGATAGCATCATTTGACTACAATTTGCTTTCAAACTCAAATGAACCAATTTTCTCGACCAAAAAGATAATGCTGGTTTTGGGTGTGTAAAAAAGAAAATAATGCAGCATTTTAAGCATTTTATTAATTTTTTCTTTTATGCTGCCAGATCAAGTTTGTGTCTAGATGAAAAGAACAATTAAGATATAAAATGTGTAAATTAATGACACTATTCTAATGAAGAAATGTTATGCACCCAAAGAAACGATATTTATTTACAAAAGCATTACATAAAACAAGGTTTCTTATTTAAAAAAAAACTAAAATACCTGCATGTGTGTGAAAAAAAAATAATTTTATTCAACTTCTTTTGCACACACGAATAAAAATAATGCGTATAGGTAATGATTTCTGTGCGTAGAAATATAGCACTTTTAAATAACTTTTTAAGTAGAAACTAATTTATTTTTAATACTCAAAACAAAAATATATGTATCTGAAGAAGATTATAAGGTTTTGGTTCTAGTTTAGATGATCTGGTACTAGCACTATTATAAGTGTTTCATTTTACGGCACTTGAACAAGAACAAATGTTCGATAAAAGATTAAAATAACTATAAATATCTGAACGCAAACGAAATGCAGGTTTTGGTGTATAGTGTATGCTTATTTCACTGAATTGAACCCTACGAATTACATAATAAAAATGCGCTAGCCTCAGTGTAAGGATAATATATCTCATTAAAAATTAAATAATTTTTCTTTAAGTGTTGTTTTAAATTAACCAGAACCTGATTGTATAGCATTTACCAAAATAAAGGTTTGCTATACATTTCGTCTGCTTGATAGATTCAGTCAAAGCATAAAAGAATTTTAATCAGTTGCGTAATTCACAAATAAGGGGTCAAAAGATTTCAATTTAAAGTTCTTTAAAAATACAAAATCTACACAATTAAATGAGATTTAATTAGGTTTCGAAATTTAATTTCAATAACACTAAATGGAAAAATAATTTTCCCTACAAACTTTGTCGTAACTAACAATTAAAATTGTTGTTAAATATATATTAATCATTGTTGTAAAACTCAAAACGAAAATTAGCAACAGTAGAAAATTACAGTTTTAAGTTTAAGCTACCGGGCTTGCAATCCGTCCTGTTTAAATATTAAAGGACTCGTTGTTCTTTCTTGTAAGAAAAGTCCGTATGCCTTACGAGCTCACCTTTTCTTCAGCAGAACTATTGGATTAAATATATTACTTTGTCGGAAGTTGTTTTTAACAAAAGCTGCTGTGCAAAGGGCATCTTTGGTTTGACATAGTAGCTATTACCTGTTAACAGTGTTTGTATAAATATTTCTTTGAAAGCACTATGTTTAATCAATTTTTAAATTTTGTATTAATTTTAATAAAATAGTTTAAATTATTTAGCAGTTTTTATGTATAAAATACTTTAAAACCTTAAAGTAGTAGATGATTTAATGAAGATTCATTCCAGCAAAGAGAAGTTTAACTTACAAAAATTAATCACAGAAAAAAAATTAAGCAATACATTCGTTAAATTACCAGAGACTAAAATTACTAGGCATTTCATTACAGAAAACATTACCAGATTATTTTCACATTACCTGAACATATCCAATATGCTCCGGGACAAAATATGTGGAAATAATTATTTAATAACATAGCAATACAAACAGTATGTAAGCATCAGATACATTGTGTATTGCCAGCCAAGGTACGTTAAAATACGCACTGATGACCACTACGTCATAGCTGACTTGCTTGAATTAAAATATAGATTCCATTCATGCATTTCAATTTTTCAAAATAAATATTTTTAAAAAAAATTTCTTCAAAATATGTAATCTGTATCAACGGTTGCATATTTAATTAAGCTTAAAGATAAAATGTGTCTTTAGACAAACCAAGGTGAAAATTTGACACAAATATCTTAGTTTTTGAAAAACCAACTGAAATATTCTATATTTTAAGATTTTTTTTAACATTGTATATGGCTTTCTCTTCCAAAGACTAATCTGATCTGTCGAAAATGGTTACTGTAAACCAGACAACAATCGATTTGAATAACATTCCAATTTCGAGAATTCGCTCGAATTTCCATATACTTGAAAAGATAAGCCCACACGCACATTTCAGCACAAGTAAAGCATATAAACTATCGGAGAAAATTTATACATTATGTTTAACCCCATAATGCAAACATATTTTTTAGCTAAAATATACAAGCATATGTTGATATCAAACCCTAGGATAGAAGGATTGCTTGCTTATAAAATCGCTCTGAAAGCAGAAGTTTGTCTCATTTAGTAAATTTGTATTTTTGTTTTCTACTAAAGAGAATGTTGAGAAGAAATTTCAATTTTATTTTAGTTTAATTTGTGAAAAACGATTTAACTTCAGCTAGCATTCGATAATGTGACTGTACAGATTTGAAACGTAGTTCAAAGTTTATTAAAGTTAAAATTTAAGAACAAAATCTACCTTGGTTTGTAGTTCTGGGGTTAAATTATCAACCACTTCGGTAATTGTGGTAATATATATTCACAACTCATATTCTATAATACGATGGAATTATCAGTGATGACATCTAGGGTAAACAACATGTACCTAGAGATGAATGGTTCAACTCAACCCTGATTAAATAAGCACATATCCAAAAAAAATGATTTTCCAATGAATTAAAACAACAAATTTTCTTCAAAACATCTTGTTTATAAGACTAGTTTTTAATATCAATGATCTTAGCAAACATAACAGTAACGATTATATCAAACCAGCACAAACACTTGCATTACAATGGAGCGTGGTCATGAATTATTCCTCGTTCCTTCAGCTGGATAGTTTTTACTTTTCTGTAGGTAAATATCCTTCAGTGGGTATATGAGAAAACTATATCAGCAGAGAAAGCCTCAAACAAGAAGTTGGTAAGTTTTGAGACCCATATTTTTTTTTGTGTAAGAGCGTTATTGGGTTTGGCTAATATAATTTGTCCTAAATAATTTATGTCATAGAATCTGGAAATTGAATCTTGGACACGGAGGCAGGTGTTGTTATATGGTAGTTGAGTTTATTGTTACTCCAAGATTCAATAGTAAAAAAACGTTGTGGATTTTTTTGTAGACATGATAGTAAGTATGCTATCTTTAGAAGGTAAATTAATAAATAAGGAAGAAAAATTAGTATTCAACGTTTGGTTCAAACAGTTTCTAGAAAAGGAAACGTTTTATAATCCACGTTTACTAAACCGTAATCAATATCAATGCAAAAATAATTTCTTCAGCTTGCCGAAAGCTTCTAAATATTAATTTTGATTGCTCCTTACCTTTAAATCTCCCGAAGGAATTTTAGAATTAGCTCCATTTGTATAGGTAAGAGTGGATTGTACTGGTAACATGGTGATTTAATATTAAAAAAGCGTATTTTTAGTTTAGTTTGATATGAGAAAATATGAATCCAATATAAAAAAAGACTTTATTAAATATAATTAAAAGAATAAAAATGTTCTAGTAATACATTTCATTGGTATAATAAAGATAATATATAGATAACCTATCGAAACTAAAAGTTCATTACGACTCTCCAATTATTATAATTTTTAATTGTTTAGTAAACTTGAAAAGGCAAGAAATTTCTTCGATTTACCCTTACTTTCGAGGAATCCGATTTGTTCAAAATCATTCAAGTTTCTTTGAAACTAAATTTCTACTACTTTTGATTTTTATCATTGTCTTTACTTAAAAGAGATAAAAGAGAATGTACTGCACAATTTTGTCTCCATTTTTATCTTCTTCGAAGCAATTTATTAGAACGCAAACTTTTTTTGGGCGATAACAACAGCAGACGTAACCTATCTATTCTTGAGGAATTCTTTTGTAGCAATAGGTAAGGATACAACAGCAACTCAGAGCAAAAAGGACACATATCTCAGTTATTTATATAGCAAATACGCCATTTTTGCTGTTAAGTATATATACTATTTCTTTTTACCGATTGTCTTTTTTTGCAAGAATCTGAAGCACAACACACGACACGGCGTACACGAAAAGAAAAACAAAGGGGTGACAAATCATTGGAAAGCAATTTTGGCAAATGCTCTGATGTATTAGGTTTCTAACATATAGAGATGGTAGTTTGGAAATAACATTAGAAGTATGGCCACATACAAAATATAGTTATTTCCAATAGTTACGGAACCCATATAAATTTGAAATGGGGTTAAAAAAAGCAATAGGATTTCAAGAATATTAGCATAGTAATAACAGTAATTTTATCCTATAATTTTTGTATGATATATCAATAGCATAAAATCATTTACAAATCTTACAAAGATTTAACTGAATTGTTTCAAACTATTTGTTATATTTAGTATACTTAAAATATGACAGCAAAATCTTTTAAACTTTGTACTCCAAAAAAACAATGTAATTGGTTTAATTTTAACGAATATTTATGAGAGTAAGTATCAGTGAAAATATAACTTAATTTTTTAAAAAATTTAATAGGATTTCCTTCACAAATATTTGTTAAGTATTAGAATTTTTTATTACATTGTAAAAATAACCATACATTTTGGCATGTATAAAAGAAACTGTCCTGGCTTTTTAAATTCCCGTCGTTCATTCATACGTTTCCGATTTTCTACAGAAATGTAATGAAAATCACTTACGAACATCCTATTGAACAATACAATACTATAAAGTGCACCTAAAGCCTTGGTTTCCTCGGAGTCTGTAGCCAGAAAAATACGACCGCTATTATACGTGGATGACGTCACTGGCCAACGCTTCATCAGAACGTTACGTTGACACGTAACTGGAATCCTAGCGAACTCACTCAACACAACTCTGCTGTTGTTTTGGTTTTCGTATTTGCAGGTCAAAAATGACAAATTTAGGTTCTTCGTGGTTTCTCACAAAATCAATCAGCATTTCTTCCTCGGCAAACGTAAAACAAATCTCGCCTTCCGTCATTTCCTCAATTTTTTTTTATTTTTTGGCAAGCACACCACGCAACAGACAACAGCAAAAAACGTTGTCATCAGGATTTCCCCAACGCACTCAATAGCAACCTAATCTGGCGGTCGCTTGAGTTGTCCGGCTACGCTCCCGTGGAAACCACTCTAGCGTAATCAATGTTAGAAGTTTGTAAGACGTCATTCACCGCACTTGTCCGACCGCTTAAATCTGTTGACGAACTCCGAGGAAACCGATGCTTTACTCAACAAAGCGCTCATGAGCTCGACGCATAAAACGTTGATATGGAATGATGTAAAGAATGAACCCTGGGGTTGCTGGATCAAATGTGATAAACCAGTAAATGGGAAATAACTTTTAAAAAAGTAGTGGTAAGTTTTACTATCGCGTGTAGTTATTTTGTATACCGATGGAAAAAGCTGCCACAGAATGTTTTTTTTTTCGCTATAAGATAAACATATGGATTTACATTTCGATTTTGTTTTTATATTTCCTAGTAAGTAACTGTATTTATGTGGACGTAATGATAATTTTTTTTAAGAAGGGCACTCATTCATATTGTAGGGACACAACTCATACAAATTTAGCACTATGTATAATTTAAAGTATGTGTAATTTAATTTATGAAGCATGAAAATTAGGACATTATAAAAATATACTATTCTATTAAATGAAACATTAATATTTTTTTTCTTTAAAGTAAACGCAATTAACATAAAACCTGAACACCCTAATCTAATTCTATTCTTAAGAAAATATTTTTCTAAATTTATTTTCAAATGATTTATATGCCAAACATACTTTGGAAAGGTTTTTTTCCCTCTTTTTCTAATTCATTTCTTTTATAATTTACTTTTACCATGCGAGTTAATTTATCACAGCTTTAATGAAATTAGCTTTTATGCCACAACTAAAGATATCTTACAAAGATAAATGAAGATATTGGCTCAAAGTATTCAAGTGTATTAACCTAATTAAGATAAATAACATGATGTTGATGTTTTAATCTCTTTAGTTTGTATTTCCACTTAACCACTTGGGTAATTATAATTAATCAAATTTTCCTTTATGTATGAATATTTAAATATAGTTAGTAAACATTTTAAACATATAACTCTTTACTTTTAAGTGTATATTTTATTTTTTAACAAACTAATAATACAGACGTAAATGATATTTTGAATCAAATCCTATTGTGGTATGTTTGCACTGAATTAGCATTTTCCATAAAGCATTCTAGTAATCACTATCGGCTTATGCAAACACGTTTGTACTTGGTAACAAAATTACTATTAATTTATCAGGTTGATCTTGGGTGGACGTGTTTTTTAAATCCTTTAAATCTGCGAAGCAGAAGTCCTGCTGATGATACCACGATTAGTTATATACAGGGGTGCTAGTTCATGTGTTGACCTCGTCACTTGACCGCAGTTCTAAATTATATTATGTCCATATTGAAAAGTTGGACTTAAATGTTTACATAAAACCTCACCCTTTTACTCCTTATAAGCCCAGCAATAAATGCTAGTCAATTAATAAGATCACATGGACAACTCTAAATACATCAACGTATCATTAATTTTATATTTTCCAAAAAAGATAACCTCTAGCTGTTAAGTTTAGAATTGAGGTTCTTCAAAAATTAATCCTCATAAGATATCAAGTTATAATTCAAAAAGAGCTGTCGATGAACATGACGACATTATTCAAGAATATTTTGCATTATTTTTTCTGATAGAATGGTATATAGATCTAACTTTCTATTTTTATACAAAATAGCAAATTTTAATTTATTCCCCAGAGTTTGCTTCAGGTACATTCAAAATATTTATCTTATTTACGTGAACAAAAAATTTCCCATGAATATTCTTAATAAAGAAAGAACTATGTCGCAACATCCAAGCGAATTTTTAGTTAAACAAACAAAATAATCACAATGGAGAACTGCTAATTTTTCGTCAGTTACGTAAGAAAAAAGTTCTTTTTCCAATTTACTGGAAAAGAAATATGATACACTTTATTTTTCTAGTGCACGGTACAGAAACTTATTATTACGTTTTTATGGTGATGCAATAAGTTGCGAAATATTCATCTAACAAGAAAAATCCCTCATTATAATCTCGAGATTGGAATAACTTAAAAAGAGTAAAAATCATAATTTTTTGTTGTTTATCTTTTTTTTTCAAGTTTGCTTCAGTATAAAACCGAATAATTATTAGTTATGAATTTAAGACATATTATAATGACTGATCTTCTATTAATGAATATATTCATAGTCATAAAAAAATTTGAATTATGAAAGACTATTAAAATATCTTACGTTGTTAGATTTGATGCAATTTTGAGCTACTAATTTAATTATTAAAATAGATTTAAAAATCAGTTATAAGCCTTTACCTTTATAAATGTATTTTTCTATGCCAATATTAATTAGAAATGCTTAAAATATAAAAAAAACACTTTGTTTTTTCAGCATTTTTAGAACATAATAAAATGTTAAGGAATCGGAAAAATGTTGGTCCGCGTACGGTATCATTTTTTTTTCATTGCTTCACATACCGATGCTTGACAAATGACAGTGATTGCGACCTCTAGAAGGGAAGGGTGTAGGCTATATAGCCCATTACCCCGCTCGCCAGAAGAGACAGTCACAAAAGCCACACAAAGAAGGACGCCACAAACACATAGACAAATAACAACATTTATTGACAAACACAAACATCCATGCCTTAACCGGGATTCGAACCCGAGCCCAGCAGCTCCAAAGGCTAGTACACTAGCCATTGCGCCAGTGGACCGGCATATTCCGATGCTTCCAGAAATTATGCCTTCCTTTTAACTTAAAAATATGAATGTCGAATGTCTATAAACATTTATAATTTATTAAATTAAAAATCCAAGATAATAAAATAAACTCAAAACTGATCAACCGTTGTTCTTTTAATGTACGTCCTAAAACACCATTACTTATCAAATAAACCTTTGCATACACACACTTACTATGCATAATCCTGTACAAATTATTAGGTAAATACGAATTACCTATTAACCACAATGTAAACTTTTAAGAATAAAAAGATCATCAAAAAAACTTGGGTTGGGGGAGAGGTGAATAAATAATAGTATGTTTTCTATATTTTAGTGAGATTTGACTTAAATACTACAGGCACAACGTTTTAAACGCGAACGTCATGTAACCTTGGTCGAAAGAGAAAATATAGAAACACTTAAGAATTTGCATTTGTAGTTAAATCTAATAATATGGCGTATCTAAAAAATAATTGTTTTCCTCACTATAACCGTGTCTGTATTTACAATTTTTAAAGATACTTACGATTATGATACATCCCATTTCTGTTTGATTGCTTTTGAAAAATCTAAGTTTTTTTTTTTCAAACGACGTTGCTACAGTGGCATTTTTTAATATCTCCTAAATAATAAACATTGATCCAGTTAAAGAACTGGCAAAATTGTATTTCATAAAACTTTGCATTTTCAATTTAACTATATTCTTTACATTTTAATTTGATTTATATATATTTACCATTTCTAACACATTAATACTAACTATAATTTAAACACCAATAACCTATCCACATTATTCACTTTAATGACCACAAATAATAAGAAATATGGTCCTGCTTAAATGACTTCCTTTACAGTCCGATGCTCCTGACCATTCATCGCTTGAAGAATCTTGCAATCCTCTCAATTTCCTGGCCTAGAAATGATTTCGGTTGCCGATTCCGTAGAGATAAATTTCCGTCTATTAATTGAAGTGCTTGGTGGAAGAACGTGCTAAGTGGCATAAACGGGAAAACGAGAAAATGAGCTTTTAAGATTTTATTTGGCAGTTATGGCACGTTACCATATAGACGACGCATGTTTGTTGTATTCTCATAGGCCGAATCTGTAGAGATAAATTTCCGTCTATTTAGTGAAGAGCTTTGTGGAAGAACGTGCTAAGTGGCATAAACGTGAAAACGAGAAAATGAGCTTTTAAGTTTTTTAGATTGCACCTATGGCAGTTACAGCACGTTACCATATAGACGATGCATGTTTGTTGTGCTCCCATTGGCCGATTCCGTAGAGATAAATTTCCGTCTATTAAGTGAAGAGCTTTGTGGAAGAACGGGCTAAGTGGCATAAACGGGAAAACGAGAAAATGAGCTTTTAAGTTTTTTAGATTGCACCTGTGGCAGTTACAGCACGTTACCATATAGACGATGCATGTTTGTTGTGCTCCCATTGGCCGATTCCGTAGAGATAAATTTCCGTCTATTAAGTGAAGAGCTTTGTGGAAGAACGGGCTAAGTGGCATAAACGGGAAAACGAGAAAATGAGCTTTTAAGTTTTTTAGATTGCACCTATGGCAGTTACAGCACGTTACCATATAGACGATGCATGTTTGTTGTGCTCCCATTGGCCGATTCCGTAGAGATAAATTTCCGTCTATTAAGTGAAGAGCTTTGTGGAAGAACGGGCTAAGTGGCATAAACGGGAAAACGAGAAAATGAGCTTTTAAGTTTTTTAGAATGCACCTATGGCAGTTACAGCACGTTACCATATAGACGATGCATGTTTGTTGTGTTCCCATAGACTTGCCATAGATTTATATTTCCTTACCATAGATTATGGCTAGTTGTGTTTCCATAGACTTGCTATAGGTGTATGGAACTTTACCATAAGCTTACCTTAAACCTATGGCATTCCCATAACACTGCCATGGTGTGTTTCCATAAGGTTGCCGTATGCATATGGTACATTTCAATAAAAGAACCATAGCTTTTATGGTGCATTGCCATACGATTACCATACAAAATCCTATCTTTTCCATAGTTTCCTATAAGTTTTTACACGGCAATTTTTCTTAAGGTAGACAATGAAAAATATTATCTTAGAGTTTGTGAAAAATGGGAAACTCGTTATTTTTAAATTAGATAATATTATGTTCATTATAATTAAAATCTCTATTTTTTCAGAAATGTCACATAGCATTTCGTTAAACTTAGCTCTTCAATTGTCCAGTCTGTCCATAAGGAGGAGAGTTGGATTACATTAGAGAATTTCAGAAATGTATTGACTTCAATATTAATTGCGCCGGTAAACTATTAACTTTGTTGTGAAATGAAAATCCAATCCTTCGAAAGGTAATTGAATGTGGTATTGAATTGTAGAAGCGACATATTTAATATGTATTGATTATATATTGAATTCTGAACAAATTTAATGTGTATTGCCAAAACTAAATCCAATGCTCAAATAAGTTCGTGGTTTATTTTACGCATATTAATAATAATATTATTTGTGGTTAAAAGATCCCTATGCGCCTTTAAAATAAAATATACTGAATATTTATCATCATATTTAGAATGCACATTTATATTATCACGATTCTTATTTTTGGGAAGTACAGAATCTACATTTGTAAGTAAATATTTTTCAATACTTCCATATAATTCCATTTTAAATGAAAATTGAACAGCGATTTATAAAATTAAATCAAATACGAAAATATTATTTTATATCGAGTCGAGAAATCATGGTTCAAACAATAAAAATCGTATAAATATTTTAAATAAATAACAAAAAAAACAGTACTCAAATCGTAATCTTACACTTCAAATTACGTGTGTTTTCATACTTTACACTGCATTTTCGCGAGTCTGGAATTTCTTTCATATTAAAAATTGACTACGACTCACGTTTTGAAGTTTATATATGTACCCATTTAGAGTTCAAATTTCTCAAACAAATCCCTCTTTAAATAACGACTTCATTCGAATTGAATTATTTATAAGTGACAATATAAAAGGATAAACTAAAACCATAAGCTAACTATAAACTATTACCAAAGACAGTCAGCAATAACAAAATTGAATTCAAGTAAACTATCTTACACTTTTCCTATCAATCACTCGATCAAAGAAGAAAAACATAACCTTACGTTGTGGATTATCATCGATTTTTCACTTAAGACATCATTTGCGCCGTATCCATTAAAAAAGGTTGATGATCGAAAATGATGGAGCTAATGATTGTTGGTAGAAGATAGCGAGTCACGCTGTAGTTTTGATCTCTTGATCAACATTGGTAAAAAGTCAAGACGCAACAGATGGTATGGTATGGTATGGTATGATACCTATATATTCCAGCTTGTGTGCTTGTTCATAGAACCGCTTATAAGCTTTCGTCAAGTGGGACAGACACAGAAAGAAATTTTACAGTCACAAAGAAATGAATAACACATAGACAAATAACAACATTCATTGACTGTCACAAACATCCATGCCTGACCGGGATTCGAACCCGACCTCAGCAGCTCCAAAGGCTAGTACACTAACCATTCAGCCACCGAGGCGGCAACAGATGGTTTCATGGTTAAAAACAAAATAGCTAAACAGAGGAATGAAAAATTTACTGTATATGTAACATAGTAATTACGCTTTAAAGTTATTGAGATTTGTAGAGTTATTGAATAAATAAGTTTTAAGAGTTATTGAATATTTGTAGAGTTATTGAATAAATAAGTTTTAATCTTGCTATATACTCATATGCTGCTTTTCTTTCACTTTTTATACCAAGTCTATAAAAAAAATCGTATCGTTCTGCCTTGGAAAAGTACGTTCTGCCCCAAAGCAAAATACTAGTCTAGATTATAAATAAAAGACAGGGTGTTCGAGGTAATTTCTTGCCTATGGTTTCCTGATAATCAAAATGTCTGATTAGAATACTCTGAAATATACTTTAGTTATAAAATGTTCATTTAAAACGTCAAAGTATTTATAGTCGAAACAAAATTTTGCTGACCGTTTTAGAAACAAACAGGTATGTTTCAAATATTCAAAATAATGAATATTGCATGACACGTCATTCTAAATGCAACTATTGAACAATATTTTTGCTGGGAATCAAACACGAGTGGAAGACTTCGTTGAAAATGCCCTAAACTCGCCCCAGTGTGTCAAGTGGAATACAAGGCTTTCGTGAAAATTTTACTTAATACCAACTGATAGTGAAAATTTCTTTTTTTATATAAACTCTTACCAAAAATAAAGTTACAGCTTCAAAAGTCTACAAAAAAAGGAGCCAGGGATAAAAATTATGTCACAATTCAAGAAAATATTACTTAAGGAGGGGGAAACGTATGACATTAGAAAAATAGTAGGGGTAAGTGGTGTACCTTGGACGTATGTGTACCTCGAACCTATGCTGATTCTAGCTCGATTAGCTTAGATATTGAAACAACACCACATGCAGTTAAAGTATTTGCTACCAGGGATCTCAGTGAAGTTCTATCTGTTTGTTTAAAAGGTCAATTTATTAAAGAGGTTTCGAAAAACTAAATTCACAGTTCAAAAGTAAATTTTTGTCAGATTCTTTAGTGTAATTTTTTACTCAAACATGTAGTGTTTATTCAGAAACGATGGTTATGCAATATAAAGCAAAGTTTTAGCTATAAAACAGTGTGTTTGAAATTAAGTTTTGTCTAACCTTAACTTGGTGATTAACTATTTTGTTTTTAATATCCAAGTGGTGTACCTCGAACCTAATACAAGTGGTGTACCTTGGACAGGTCCAAGGTACACTAATATTGGTCTTATGTGCTTCAGATTGCTGAAAACCCTTTTTAAAATTCAAGTAAATTATTTCCTTTGAAAAACTAAGTATTTTAAGCTATTAATATGCAACCCTGATTTGTAAAAGCTAGAAAAATAAAAATTTGTAAGAAATTTTGATATGATGTGATAAAGAATTTTTTTTGTAGTTAATTATTTAGATTTATGGAAGCCTATAAAATTTTAAATATATTGATATAATATAGAAAATAATTATTGTATGCCCATCTAAAAAGATATTCTTTATAATAAATATCTAAGCAGAACATCCTTTTTACGTTTAGGCCTAGTTGGATAAACATAGGGGGAAATATTTGAGTTGTTTTTTTTTTCAAATTTAAGACAGAAAGATAGCCAAATGTTTTTCTATGGCATGAAATACCAGTTTAATTTTATGCTGCATTGCAGCTGAAAAAGCCAAAAGGGCACTAAAAAAAACTAAGGCAATAAAACCCCTTACTGAACCAATTGACCTAACATAACCAATTACTACAATCTTGGCTAGAAATAAGAGTATGTTGTAAAATGTATTTTTGAATTTTATGTGGCTAATAAATATTGGTTTTCGGACTGTAAATCGGGTCTCTATACCTATTAATAATTGGTCCAAGGTACACTACCGGTTGGACCAAGGTACACCGCTGGTGGTGTACCTTGGTCCTAATTACAATTTTCTGTATTTATTTTTTTAATAGTTGAAATCATTTAAATAACTTGTTAAAATAAATATATGTTGTATATAACAACATAAAGTATTCAGTAAAAATATTTTTATTCACTTTTTGCAAGTAATTAAGAAAATAAAAATTGAAAAGTCAAAATAGGTCCGAGGTAACCCACCTTCCCCTACACGTTTTTTGCGACAGATGGAGTAATAAGCATCACAATTTATAAGGGTTTGAAAACAAACGACGAATAACACGCAAAACAATGCTCAAAGTGCAGTTTTCCAGTTAAACTAACAGTACACTCTTAAAACAAACGAGCGATTTTAACTCAGTCTGAGTTAATTTTCACACCTCCAGTCTTGAAAATGCACTTCCCCGAAAAGAGTGGATCCTTTGTGTGTTAAACCTCCGACAGGATCACTCGAAACGAGTGATTTTAACTCAGTCTGAGTTAATATTTACTCATTTCCAGTGTCGAAAAGGCACTTCTCCTACTGGAGTGGATTTCACTCTTTTGTTTTAAGAGTGTACTGATATTGCTGATTTAATTGAATGTTTTTGGACGTATCACAGTTGAAAATAGATGTTTCCGGTTAAATATAGTAAGATTACTCACAGGTTTTAAAGCGCAAAAAATAAAGCGTAGATTTTGCAGTCTTTAGTATAGTTATTGCTACAAGTAATATTAAAATAAAAATAAATTTTGAATGATATTGTGTTTTGTGGTAAGATGTATATGAGCTTCACTAAAATTGTTATTTTTTGTCAAATTTAATTGTGCACAGAATACATTTTATTTACAACACAACAGACTATAGATTGACAATTACTTTGGAATTAATCCTGCTAGTGAAACACAAATTTTTCAAAATAACAAAAGCTAATTTCAAAATGACAAAATAAGCTACTTTCAAAAGATGTCTACGTATACTTTTCAGTTTACTTTACCCTAAAATTAGTTTGGTGCGTATTACTTGAATGCTTTTAGAATAGTTCGAATAGCTTGTTAAAAATATTAAATGTTTCCGTTCCTTTTATGAGAATAATAACCTAGATAGTATTAATTCCAGCCTCAATTATTTATCGCAAAGATACACAATAACACAATGGAACTCTCAAGTTTTGGGACCAGGGATAATTAAATACACAGAGAAAAGTCAGTGTCGTCGCTTTGTTAAAGAATAAAAAAAGCGTAACAATAAAACTTAAGTTAGAAAATTAAATATTTAAGTTTTGTTAATAATGTTTTCCAACTTTTCTATATAATTTGTAATAACTATTATTTATTAATAAGTTTAATTGATAAAACTTCTCTTGAATATTAATAATAAATGAAAGACAAAGAACTTTAATTCCAAATATTTGATGTGCTGTTGTGTTGTTGGTCGTTCTAATTGTATTTTTAGTAGCAAAAATAGAAAAAAAATGTAAATGGAACATTTGAAAGGAATTACTTTTATTACAATACTGCATTGACGTTTTATGATTTCCAATGATTTGTTTTCAAATATATATGACTTGAATTTCCATTTAAACATACCCGGTCAAAATTGCAATCGTTTTATAATCGTTAAAATATTCACTTTATAATCGTTAAAAATTACTTGATCGTTAAAAATTATGATTTTGCATCTGTTTTGAGAGAGTAGTTTGGATGATTATTATTTTGCAAAATCTATAAATCTTTCATTATGCGTTAGTTAAAAAAAACGATGACAATGCAGACGTTCATTGTTAATAAGAATAATCAATTTTAAATGAAAGCTATTGCTATGATATACTATTAAGTTTGAATATCTGCATGCATAATTATCATGTGTTGTGAAAGTATAATCACTTTTGAAAATGTCTAGATACATTTCATTTTCTAAAGGATTAAATTTAATTCTATCAATATGCAAATCCAACATATTGTATTCAAAATAAACGCCTTTGTTTTTCGTTATATAATTGTATTACATTCTTGGAAATAAAAAGATTTTTTTTACTTGCGATTATTAATCAAAGGCAATTATTTGATTAAATTTAAGGTGACTGCTGCATTCCATTCTAGAAATGTTACTATATGCTATTTATTATGCTAATCACTCAATTAAATTTTCGAAGGATTGTTTATTTTCTTTATACAAAATTAGATTATATATTTATCATCAATTTAAGTTTAAAGTTGCAGATTTTTCCCATTTATTTTTTCAATGCTGGATATTTCATTAAAGATAAAATAGAAAATAAATTAAATTTATTGTCCCAAGAAACATTTAAAAAAGGCGTAACATGTTTTAAAAGGTTGAAATACTGATTTAGATGTTTCCCACACATAGGGAACGCAATTATAGAAACATATTAAATAAAATTTGTAATCAACTGGGAGACATAAACGTATCAACAAATCAATCTGCTATCAGGTTTTTCGACAACACATTTTTTTTAATTATACAAATTTTATAATTTCAAAAAATTTCACAAATTTACGTGGCAAAGATTCTTTAGAAATCTTTTAAAACTATTTACCACACAGACAAAATTTTAATATATAAAAAAATTGATGATGTTTAAATTAAAAACTCATCCAGTAAAAACAAGTTTACACTTTAGACAATAAAAGACTCCCACAGATTGAAAAAAATGTAAAGGAGTAACTATTGTTTCAAGAAACGAGTGTAAATTATTGAAATATTGTAATATGCTCTTTTAAAACCACATATTTAAATGCACTTATGTACTTCACGACCCAGGTAAATTGCTAATTCACTAAGTTTTAATTTCCCAAAACTCTTGAAAACCGATTCAAACGTCTAGTGATGGTTACATCCTTCTAACACAATGCTCGACAAATGAACTAAGCACGATTCCTAGAAGTCCCTCTGCGTCAAGCACTCGGATTCAATATTCCCCGGTGGACCGCCACACCCCTCTTCTACCACCCCAAAGTTTTGTAGGAATTGGTGGCAACAGTAATTTAGAGGTACTTGTTAGAAAGAAAGTTCGAAAGGGGAATGTGTTCGCTAAATGTCAATTTCGAACGAATTCCTGAGTGTCTTTGTAATAACGTTTCTCGGGAAAAGCCATGATTTGGCGATGTTGAGCAGTATTAAATGGAAAAATTCCTGAAGGCAAAGGAAATGCGTTGAACTGTTGCATTTGAAACAGTGATGACGGATTAATGTCTAATAATTTTTATTAACATATATAATTACGTATTTTGAGGTTTCACTTAGTCAAATAAAATAACTCAAAGTAGGTATGATTTGCAATTGTTTAAAACATAACAAAATTTTGAAAAAAAAAGGACAATTTTACAATATAAGATAAACATTTTGTTTGATTTGCAATTATTTATAATTTTGGGATTATATTTTGCATGGAACTAATCAACAAATTAATATCTTGCTAAACAATATACAAAAAAATAAATTTATAATCTAAATATTTGGAATGGAATGCACCCTCTAGAAGGGAAGGGCGTAGGCTATGTAGCCCATTACCCCGCTCACCAGAAGGGACAGTCACAGGAGACATACCAAGAAAGGACGACACAAACACATAGACAAATAACAACATTTATTGACAAGTACAAATATCCATGCCTGACCGGGATTCGAACCCGACCTCAGCAGCTCTAAAGGCCAGTACACTAACCATTCAGCCACCGAGGCGGCAATCTAAATATTTAGAAATATATATATTTAGTCACTTTTTTCTGCCATTCTGTATGTTATTAGTTTGAAAATAAATTTATAGTGACTCTTTAAAAGTTATTTATTATTTTGAAAGAGGTTTTCCAGATTTTATGAATAAAAATATGAATGTAAAATGCAGTAAGAAAAGTTTTTTACTTACATACTTGACATTGTATCTTTTTAACTCATAAAATCGTTAATAAGAGAATTTTAAAAAAATAAATTTTTACATCAGTTTATCTTAATAAACAACGTATAAGACAAATGCTGGACTTGCCACACACAAAAAATTATATAGCATAAAATAAATTACTCAAAAAACGAATAAAAAAATCCAAATTTTACGTTTTTATTTGGAACTAAAAGTGTTAATGGGATTCACAAAGCTGTCTTTAATGGATTAACATTGAATTTTTACGTTATTGAGGACTAATGTTTTGTTGGACTGTATGTTAAATGTTAAGTTCAATTTGAGATTTTTCTATTCCCTATTCCGTTTTTTGGAGCAACCGTCATCCGGTGTTTTTGTTGTAATCATATACTTATTGTAATATTTTTTTTTTTAAATGTAAGGTTAATAAACCTTGAAGTAACTTTAGACCGCCTTCTGCTGGTCTCCTAAAAACGAATACCAAATACATGAATAGAATACGCCTTCAGCATCACCAGAAAATTGTTTACTTTCCAAAAAAAAACGTAACATTCACATATTATTGTAAAAAAAAAAAAAATGCTGATGCAACTTTCTAATATACTTACGTTATTACTACAAAGTTTGATTGATTTCTAATTGAAAATAGAACTAATTAGGGTTAGTTTTATTTTTTTAAATATGTTTCTGCAAATGTATTAGTTTTATATGTATATTTAATGAAACTTAAGGCCCGTTTTCATAAGCGAGTTTAATCCAGATCAACTTAAGCTAGCTTAGATTGATCCAGTTCGGAAAAAGTGCCGTTTCCTAGCAAACTTTAATCTAGAAGTCTCGAACTCAAAATTTTTCAAAAAGTTTTTTTTTTTCCTTTTTTTTTAAGGTTTCAAGAGTAGCGTTTTGTTCAGTGTCTGATTTATGGGGGGGGGGCTAAGGGGGCTTTAGCCCCCTCCATGAGAAACAAACTTATACTGGATAAAAACGATTTTTTCCCCAAGAATAAGTTAATTTGAAAAAAAGAGAAAAAGTTTCATCTGCACTCCGGCTCTCCCTGCTTCTGTTCTGTTTGACCCTGAAGCCCCTTGCCCCTCCTAAAAATAGCTTCTAATTTATATTTTCCCTTTTTTCTAAAATTACCAATTATTCGCCTTTTGTACGTGTGTAGTATCAATATTTTAAACTCTTCGAAATATTAGAAGAAAAAAATTGTAATTTTTGATTTAATGGAATAACCATATGGCTAGCTGATCGTTGCGATAAAGTATAATGTATAAAAAATGCATTAAAAAAAGGGGGGGGGATCCTTTCCACTCAAAATAGGTTTTCCAACTTTACGGGGAATAAGACTTTATTTGTTGAAATTATTGAGATAATCATTTACAGAATCTTGTCTTTTAAAAACAAATCAAGTAGCTTGCACATTTTATGTAATTTTAGTTTGCAATTTTTGACACTCTGTAAAGACAATTAATTTTGGTTTCAAGTACAGTAAATAAGATGGTAAATTTTCCTCGCAATTACTATCCTTACTTTTACTAGAAATGCTAATTATAGCGCAGTTATTTTTTTATTTATTTATTTTTGAAAAATCAGTTAGTAGTTATGGTTCATTTTAAAGCGAATCAAAATTTTAAGTGAGCATATTGGATTGTACTTTGGGTTTAATAAAATGAAAATGACAATATTATCTTATATTGTTATTATATTATCATCTTATTATTAGACCGAGAGCCCAGGGCCCCCAGACCTAAGTCATTTTGGCAAGGATGAAATGTGCGTGGTTAGGTTCGGTTTTCATTTACTTATAGTGTATGCATACCCGTTAGAGTGAACCGACGGCCAATTTAGAAGTATCGGGTACAAAAAGTAGGTAAAATATAAGTTAACCTAAGTCATTTTGGAAAGGCTAATTTTTACATATGTTTTAGAAAATAATGTTAAAAGTGCATAATAAATTTCCCAGACACTTTCCGTGGGCCGATTTTTCTCCCAGACGCTTTAAACGTCTTCATCAAGCTCAGACTTTGTCAATCACATCTAGCGGCGTGAGATGGCGCTACAACCGTTCCCGGACATCAAGGAAGGGAAGTTAAGCAAAAAAGAACTATGTGTCTATTGGATATATGGTTGGTTGATTGACATATTCCGGTGAAAGAATATCTTATCGATTTAATTGAAAAAAAATTAATTCGAAAATAGATTAATAAACAAGTTGTCATAGCTGTCTAGCTTACTACATTTTCACATCTCCAATAATCAAGCACACAAACCGGAATATATATGTCACATCAACCAGCGTCTCCAATAGACACATAGTTCTTTTTTGCTTAACTTCCCTTCCTTGATGTCCAAGAACGGTTGTAGCGCCATCTCACGCCGCTAGATGTGATTGACAAAGTCTGAGCTTGATGAAGACGTTTAAAGCGTCTGGGAGAAATATCGGCCCAAGGAAAGTGTCTGGGAAAATTATTATGAACTTTTAACATTATTTTCTAAAACATATGTAAAAATCAGCCTTTCCAAAAAGACTTAGGTTAACTTATATTTTACCTACTTTTTGCACCCGATACCTGCAAATTGGCCGTCGGTCCACTCTAACGGTTATGCCTACACTAAAAGTAAATGAAAACCGAACCTAATCACGTACATTTCATCCTTGCCAAAATGACTTAGGTCTGGGGGCCCTGGGCTCTCACTCTATATATTATTAATTCTCAAATATACTTGTTTATACAATTTTTAAGTATATTTCACTAATGTAAATTTTTTATACACCTAAAAAAAAGAACTTTTTAAAAAAAAAATTATTAAAATGTAGCATATAATATTTTTTCAAAAAAATTAAGAAAATGCAACCAATTTTATCTTTGTACGACAAGTTTTGTTTTGCTCTATAGTTGTTTAAAGTATTCTAGGGATTGTCAAAATTTAACATTTCAAAAGCCAATTGTGAAAAACTTATTACGAAAGAATTTAAAATAGGGTTGTACTTGTTAATTCGCCCAGAATTATCACATTGAACAGGTTTTCTTCAATTTTTGATTTAATAAAGCTTACTGATGTCGTAAACATTATCAAATGTCTGCTAAGATTTTTAAAACTTAACTGCGACTTTTGAAATCAAATTAAAGCAAAACTTTAATTAATGAATTATCCTTTTAGAAAAGTTATAATGTTAAAAGAAATATTCTCAGAATTATGTCATTTCTTCAATTTTTTTTTCTTTTTAATTAAGCCTTTTGGCTTTTTTTTTTTTTTGTAGATGTTGACGCTGATGCTTTTTACTTTCATTTTCATTCTGCATAAATTCATATAATTAATTATTGATTACGAAAATTACTTCTTCTACAATAAGAAATTAAATATCACGTGGGTGATGGGGTGGGTCTCCAGTTATCCAGTCCCTCATCTTCTAACTATCTTTATAATCAACTTCAACCAGTGAAAGTTCTTTAAAATGCACGGTTGTACTTGATTTCTTAGTTTAAAATATGTATTTTAATTGTAATTAAAACACTAAAAACTCAAATTTAATTAAAAAAAAAACACTTTATTGTATTTTTCTTTATTTAAAATTTTAATTTCCTAAAACTGTAATTCCCTACCGATTTTTTGCAGTTAAGATTTTTTTAAATTCTTTTGAACCGATAGTTGCAGCTGCTTTTGAAAAATCCATGGAATGTCAATTAAAAATATTATATACTCAATTAAATACACTAAATACAATATAAATAACTTTGCTTAATTATATATTCAATTAAATGTACTAAATACAATATAAATAACTTTGCATTGTTACATTTAATTAATTTTCTTATTATCAACTTTACAGTATTATTTTATAAGTTAATTTCGAGCATTTAAAAACTATTTAATTTGCATTAAATAATAAAAATTAATTTGCATGATTTAATAACTTAATAATTATCGTTAAAAATTAGTAATCTGAACTAATTAAGGCTTTAATTAACAACATAAATAAATACAAAATATTTTTTTTTTTGATATTAAAGGCCAAAATCCCCCCACCTCTCCTAGTGGTTGAGCCATTGAGTTAGCCCCAACCGTGTCTCGCTCAAATCGCAATGGATCAGAAAAAATGCTGCCGTTGCCACCAACTCAGAGGTCAATTATGAGCATGCGCAGTAAAGAAAAATGACGTCATTTGGCGATCTTTACAAACTTGACCGCCAAAGTCAATTTTTTAATTGGAATATTTTTAATATCTCTTGTTATTCTAATTTGTGTTTTATCATAGCAACTGAAAGTTGAAAAATGGGCATACGTATTTCGGTCTCTCCAGTAACATTTATAGATCGATGAAATCGCTGGAAGAATTGGAGCCAAATAAAAGCGCCAAATTAGAAAAGAAGCCAAATAGTTGCCCTCTAGCCGTTGACAACGGCTGCGTTTTCTTAACATTCAGTAATACATCCATTAATATACATCCATGGTTAGCCCCCCCCCCCCCCACGTTGAAGTTCTAGATCCGCCACTGGTTTTGTTTACATTTACAAATGGCATAATTCAAAGATTCAATCTGTGATTTCGTTCTTCGTTCTGTGTTTCGATTGCTAGATCTTCTTGAAAGTTTGATGTTAGTGTCGATATAAAATCCCAGATCCGTTGTCGGTGACTTTTTAATGTTGCCAAGTTGGCGACATCGTGATTTTTCGAGAGCCTAAAGACAACTTAAGACAATGCTAATTAGCTTTTCTTTAAAAGAAACCTCTCAAATATAAAAATTACCTGCAAAAATCAGATTCAAACATAGACAAAACATAATAATCGCAATCGCAAGGTTACCCTGTTGGAATTATTTATCGCCGTTCAGCTGCCGCAAAATGTTGCCGACCACGATTCTAGGATTCTTATTCATAGTAAAAAGTATCCTGAATGAGTTAGATTCAAATAAAAATGCACTTAATCTTTATAAACATAATAACCAGCAGTGCAAAAAAGTAATTAATAATTTACGAAATGGTATGGAGAGAACGTTACAAAAATCATATATAGAATGAAAATCGAACTCAAAAATTCAATATTAAACAATCAACTTCAAATAAATGAGAATCAGAAAACTACGATCATACAACAATTTTCACAAACATATAATAAAACCATAGCAATTTTGGATTAATAGAGTTTAAAAAGTATCGAATGAAACAGAATGTCAAATCCGCGAAAGCTTTGAATCTGAGGAAAATGTAAACAAATAAAATTTTAAGCTAGATCAAATAGTTAATCGTGTTCCCTGAACTTTAATAACTTATTCGAGTTCGGAACTATATTAACTGCCCAGATCATGACGTTTCATTTAGGTTCAGCCCTTTATCTATATTAAGTTCGCTAGTGGAAACGGGGCATTAGTGGACTTTTAGGAAACACCATAGATTCATGCTTGATAACTTATAAATAGTTTTATGTTGAATAATCATATATTGCACTACAGCTGCACAAGGACTATTGGCTGGCACCGGGCGTTTTATTTAGAGCCACAATCAAGTGACAAAGCCAACACCTGAGTAGGCTTCTAATGCAAATGCAAAAGGATGACGATGTCGAGACTTTTGAAACATATTTAACGAGCATTGTTTCTACAAAGGATATATTATTTGCCCATTTTTGGCTGCACAGACTGTTGACAGGTCGGGGAATATTTGTCAATTCCCGAGCCTATTACCTTTCGCATATAAGGCAACGCCTTACCGACATTGTTCCCCAGCACCCTGATAATTTAGGTACAGAAACCCTTCGCAATATCGCAATTCGTCACATCGCACATTCGGATATATAGCGCCTTGTATCATGTCTCTCAATTTTCCCACCGCTTTTTCCCAATATATACAGATGGGTGACAAAATAATACGAACACCTAAGAAAAAGGAGAAAAGCTTTTTTTAATAGGGAGTTGGACCCCCTTTGACTGAATTACAAACTGTATGCGACGTAGGATGGACGCATAGAGGTCATGAACAACTTTTAATGGAATACGAAGCCAATTTTCGTAGAGAGCGGTCTCTAATGCCGAAATCATAGATGGTGAAGGGAATCGAGCATGGAGTGCTTCTTTGGGCGTTCTCCACACATAAACTCGTCCGGTGGTCTGGAATGGGGAGAACGTCGATTCATCCCACCAGATGACTTTTTGCTCTGTTGTGGGGTCCACTGTCTGTGTGTTCTACACCACAGGCATCGCTGTAAAGCATGACATGCTGTTACCAATAGTTTACGAATTACAACTCTTCCATACAAGTTCGAAGCATGCAGTTCCCTTTGACAGTTCTTGCTGAAATTGGGTAACAAAGAAGACTATTCACTTCAGACGTTATATGGGATAGCGATTGTTTGCGTTTGGGCCACTATGCGGGTTAAGACTCTTTTATCCCTCTGAGTAAGCTTTCTTTTCCGTCCACTGTTGTGCTTGCCAGACCCCACATTCTCGTATTTCTTGTATGCTGTCATAACGGCAGATGCAGTACTCCTTACACGGCCCAAATAAATGTCTGTTTCCGTCACCGAGCAACCAGCGTACCTCATTCCAACAATCATACCTTTTTCAAACTCTGAAGGGTCCGTCATTATTGCGTTTTTCAAAAATTACAATAGAGGCGTGCAGCTCCTATCGCAGCTGTTAAGCAACTGATACTTTACCTTTCGAATCCGTTAGGCAGCTGACTGCAACGTAAAATGACATGCGGGTTGAGCGTCTTTGAAATGGGCCATGCCTTTTTCACGAGTGTTCGTATTATTTTGTCACCCATCTGTATATATACTTTAAAATCAATTCTAATATTGTGGATAAATTCATTTAATATAGGTGAGACTGAGATGCAGTTAATAAACTTTCGTTAGTTGAGATTTTCCGTAAAACAGACGAGAAAAATCAAAGCAGCTAACTTTAGATGAATATTTTGGTACAAAATGAGTGACAAATATTGTAGTATTACATGTGCAATAATTTGGATAGTAATATTAATAGTCCTTTTTAAATTTTGTTTCCTTTCTCTAGAGTAGTTATATTATTTAATATGATTCAGTTTCATTTCAAATATTATTGTGCTTTAGTTTAGAAACTAAACTTTTGTTTTGGTAGCAAAATTACATTAAAAGTATAAAATATTTATCTAGTCGCTCGTTATATCGCGCATTCGGTTATATCGCGGTTTTTTTGCTTGTCTCCCGAAAAGCGCGATATAACGATGAGTTGCTGTGTGATAAAATTTTTTAACCTAAGCATATTTATTAAAGCACTTTTATATTTCGTTAGTGTCAACTTTTCAAACTAAATAGTCGGGTCCCCACTCATCGGCAGAGTTGGAACGGGTCACCGGGTCAGTGGGTCATCTGGGTCACTTGGGTCACTTTTTTGGTCTGAGTCACTGGGTCATGGGTCACTCTATCAGACCCGGATTCGACCCAGTGACCCGGACTGACCCAGTGACCCGGGCTGACACACTGACCCGGAATGACCCAGGGACCAAACCATTCTGGGAATATAGACTAACTAGCTAGACTATATAGTTGAGGCTCAAGTTTTAGTTTCTGAGGGGTTGAAATGTGGATTCATTTGATTCAGTGTGTAAGTTTCAAGCTTTATTTTATTCCAAAATTACATAATCAGATTCATATATGCTTGAGTAAATTTCTATATTGATTATGCTATGTACTTATGTTCGATATATCATTAGGCCAGCCTATTCATTCTGAATAAACTGTGTATTCCCATATTCTTTAACACTGTAAATCTGTTACATACTATACAGCGTAGTGACTAGTGAGTGTATACACAGTGCATACTGCATAGATGTTTGTGATACATTAGTTTTGTGTTGTTATGCAGCAGTAAACGTGTTTTCTATAGTATTCAGTTTCAGTATTAAAAATAATGTAAATTTTGCATAAACATTGTTATTCTTGAAAATATATTGTTTTATATAATTAATAAATTGGCTTTATTCAGCTTTATCCCAAATTATGAATCTAAAATCATCCTACGCAGCTATGCTAATAGCATATATTGCAAGCTTTTTGTAATACGTATCTGACTTAATGTGAACGAAAATTGATTATAACTGTTGGTAATTTACATGGGTAGTTCTTTTACTTCGCTGCTATACATTAAATCACGTTTTAATGAGGCCTGAATAATACAACCAAGATTATACTTGCTACTTGTGCGTGTGAAGTGTGATATGGCTGTAGATGTAGTTTGCAAGGATGAGAACCAGCAGTACCATGTTTCACTTGTGTCAAGTCAATACCAATTTTAGTTTTTCGACCTTGAGACAAAGTGATTTTTAACCTCGTCTTTGCATCACTAGAAAAAGTGGTTAGTTGGCTCAGTTCAAGTTGTTGTGCTAGTCAGCCTAGTCGCAATTACTAGGTTAGTTTGAGTCGATTCATGTAACTGGGTCAGTTCAGAAAACTGGATCAGTTACTCAGTTCAGGCTTCTGGGTCAGACCAGGTTCCTGGGTCATTCCGGGTCACTGGGTCAGTCCGGATCACTGGGTCATTCCGGGTCACTGGGTCAGTCCGGGTCACTGGGTCATTCCGGGTCATTGGGTCAGTGGGTCACTGGGTTATGGGTCTCATATGTGAATGGGTCAGTGGGTCATGGGTCACACAGTGTGTGACCCGTTCCAACTCTGCTCATCGGATTATGTATTTTAGAAAAACAACGAGAAGAAGGCCGATCCGGCGGTGCAATGGTTGGGGAGCTGGCCTTTTTAACCTCTGGTTTCGGGTTCGAATCCCGATAAGGCATGAATGTTTGTGTTTCTCGGGTATATGCGGAGTACAAGCTAAATAAATCTGTTGGGTCCGAAAGTCCTGTTGGCGGTCATTGCACAGTTTCCCACGGGGGGACATGTCTAAATTGTGGAGGTGGCGCGTGGTAGATGGCAGCATCTGTTACATTTGTTTGTGTGTTGTGTCTGTCTTACTTGACGAAGGCTTATAAGCTGGTCTCTGACCAAGCACACAAGCCTGAAAATATATGTCTACCAACCAACCAACGAGAACAAACCTCTGGGCACCAGACTCCATGTTTGTGAGGCCTTTAAAAATTTTTTTTTTCAGCTACTATTCACGTCCTCAAATTATATTTAAAGAAACCTCAGCTTGTATTATACCTGAAAGTACATCATTACTAGTATATTGCAACTGTAAATTATTATTATGTTTGAAACATTTGGATATTAAAATGCCCTTCATTAATTGTTTTTGAGATTTTTTTCAAACTTATCCCAATGATAGTTTTGCACCTTAACTCCTTAACTATTTTTAAATGTTTATGGTAGTATACGAAACACATTAGTGAGTATGGCTAAGATATATATTATATAGATAGGCAAATGATACCTATATGTGTATCCGCTATTACATATTGATAATGACGGCATATGACATATTCCTAATTGTGTATCACAAGCTCAATTAGGGATGGATCAGTGCAGATTTAACATTCACAATAGTTGGTCCTCATAGAAAGCAGCGGTGTTTATAAGAAGCCACATATTAAATTTATTAATAATTAATAAATTAGAACATTCTATCGTGTTTACTTAAAGTCCACTAAGTTTCATTAAATTTACCTAAAACTAAAACTTTGGAAAAACATATTTTTTTTAAATAAAACTAACCTTAATTAGTTCTATTTTCACTTAGAAATCAATCAAACTTTGTTTGTTGTAGATAATAATTTCGTATACAAGTATATTATGAAGTTACATCAGCATGTTTTTTTTTCTTTTTAAGAATTAGAATAATATGCGAATTTAATGTTTCTGAGAAGTAAACAATTTTCAGTAGATGTTGAAGGCTTATTCTCAAAATGACTTTAGTTTTAGTTTCCAGGAGAACATCAGAAAGCGGTCCAAAGTTACATCAAGTTTTATTTACCTTACATTCCACAAAATATTACATTAAGTATATGATTACATCAAAAACAACTAATGACAGTTACTCCAAAAAACGGAGTACACTGTAAAAAATTTGGCTTGAATTTACTAACGATTACTTAGTAACTTTACAGGTTTTCACCATTTACTAGAAAATCATCTGTAACCTAAAGAAACTACTGTAGTAATACTAAACAATACTAAGTAAATTGATGTAACGCTTACAGCGCCCCCTGGCTATCTTTTCTAGAGATTATGACGAATCGATATCGCAACGATAAAAAACCTAAAAACGTGGTTTTTTTTATTTTAGTATATAAAAACTACGTTAAATTATTTCGAAAACTTCATATCCGAAAAAAAAATGAATCTTAAAATTTCTTAATCAATAACATAAAACGCCTTAAACGATCAAGATTTTAACCTCTTTATTTACCAAAATGCAAGTCCCCGATAGCAGAGAGGACTAACGCGCTGTTCCACGGATCCCGATAATCTTGGGTTCTGTCCTCGGGAAGTTCGAAATAAAACCTGACTAACAGAAAAATTAGTGGCGCCCTCTGGTTTTAAACTTTTGTAACCAGTTTACTACCAGTTTCTTTGTAAACATACAAGAAAATCCCCTGTAAAATCTACTAATTTTTCTTAGTATAACTTACTAAGCTTTAATTAGTAATATATACACATATTTCTTATGTAACACTACTAAAAAAACTTATGGAAGCTGAGTTTCCTAGAGAATTCTTAGTAACCTTACAGATATTTTTTTAGAGTGTAGGAAATAGAAAAATCTCGAAATAAATTTAACATTCAATCCAACAAAACATTCGTCTTCAATAAAGAAATTCTTGTGTTTTAGCTTCTTGATTTCAGTTAAATTCCATAACTTATTATTTAATTCATGAACTATGCTCTTAATTGCATTTATAAAATTATATACTAGCACTTGAGCGGAAGTATGGCGTAGCGGAAAAAACTAATTTTAATGGTAAATCGTCTGAGCGTTAGTTGGTTGGTTGGTTGACATATATTTTCAGGCTTGTGTGCTTGGCGTCTGAGCGTTCTTATTACTTTTTATCATGGAAAAAAAAGATAATCTGTTTAGTGTTTATTGTACACTTTTAAAAAAGCGTATTCTTGACTTCAACTTTAACTTCGTGTGTACTGGTTCCTAGCAGATTCAAAGGCTGTGTAGTAAAATGTTTCACCATAGTTTATTTATTTAGGTGCACTATTCAGGTTTTGGAGGCCCAGTGGCTTAGTAGTAGCGCTTCGCATTACCACGCCACAGATCCGGCGATCGAATCCCGGATTGGGCGAGATTGACCCGTCCTTTCATACCTTGAGTGGGTCGATAAAATGGGTACCAATTATGCTTGGGAACTAAACACTTGGGGTTACGCGTGAGGCTGACCACCCTACCGGAACATATGCCTAGCACCCCAGAGCCCTATGTTACGAAATATGAAATGGGCAATGGGCACGGCAGGCCTTGGCCCACTATTGGGCTGTATCGCCGAAGAGTTAAGTTTAGTTTAGTATTCAGGTTTTAGAATCAAAAACCGGAGACGCTGTTCAACCAAATACCAAAAATATGGAGAAAGATAACTAGAGATCATATTTTTGGTGAAAGTAAGAGCAGAATTTTTAACAGTATTGAACTGTTTTACACGATGAATTTATGATTTGCTGACATCCTTAAATTTTGAATATTTCAAATTGTAAAATTGATGTTTCTTTCATACACCATTTTTAAGCAAACATTGAGATGCATAAATTTGAGTTAAAAAAATAGACAAGAGCTTAATAATATGTTCCTAACATTTTGCATGGCGTTTCCATGTTCAGAAATACTTTGTCTTTAACTTTTATTTATTAGTCAGGAATTTTTCATAAGAAAATAATTCTTCAAAAGAAAAATAACTGATTAAAAAATGTCTGCATTAATAATTTAACACCCTACTAATTTTTACGTGTCGACTAATTAAATATGCGTGTTCGACTCATAATCCAATTTATTCGAAATCATATTCTTTATTTAAAAACACATTCCATTCTTCTGTATGGAACAATCTTGAATATCGGAAAAAAGAGAGTTCGATTTTTTCCCTAAGAAAAGATTGGTGGTCGCTTGAATGGAACAAAATCCCCCTAAGCCAAAATCTTCCCTGGAAAAGGGGTGGAAAAAGAGAATGAGTAAAAATCCCTGGATTTAATTCGGAAAAATCGACATTTTCAGAAGTGTAAGGACTTTTTTTTCTGGCGAGGTATTCATTCAATACATCCCCTAAATCCTAGCGTATAAATGAAAGAGGGTATAGGATAACACTACAAACAAAACACGATCTTACGAAGAAGAAGCCCTCGGTTTTTGTTTTTCATCGCCAGGGTTTTCATTTCGGCTGAAGTGGAGTATTTATGTATTTGTTGATACGTGTAGAAAATAAGTATTTGTTTTCTAAATGAATGCTAGAAGAGGGTAAGTTGGTAATAAAACCGAACTGATAAATCTATTTTTGAAAATAAGAAAAGGGAAGAATATTGGAAAAGGGAAAATATGAACGGAAAAGGGAATATATATCTATGCTAGACAACGGTGCGCCATCTACTGACGAATTGGTTAACTTTAATTGTAAGTTTTTCTACATTATAAATATTCCTAAAGTATATTATAGATAATCGAATAACTATTTATTTATTTATTTATTTATTTATTTATTTATTTATTTATTTATTTATTTATTTATTTATTTATTTATTTATTTATTTATTTATTTATTTATTTATTTATTTATTTATTTATTTATTTATTTATTTATTTATTTATTTATTTATTTATTTATTTAAAAAAAAATGTAGAGAAAACTAACACCAGTTGAAAATTGTTACACTTTTAAGAGTTTAAGAAGATCTTAGGTTTTAGCAACATTTCCGACAATTGAAGTTAAAAATAACTATGTTTCAAAATGTGTTTCTTTAAATGCTCTTTCCTCATGATCTAGTTAACATTAACACTAAAAATTTTAGGTAATTCAGCAAACTCTACATTTTAGAAGCTAAAATTAAAAAATATATATACATAAACATATTGTCAAAAAAAAAATCTTATCATAACAAATATTTTTCTTGGGTGAAGGAATTTAAAAAGTATATATTTCGAAGGAGGGTACACACTTCAAAATGTGTACTTAAAGAGTACTTTTTGTGGCCAAATCGTTTTCTTTAAAGTGTAAAAAAAAACGAAAACTCCTGAAACGAAAAATATGTCAATAAGACTTCGTTTTGGTTTGAAGAAATTATATTTTTTTTTCCTAACTTGTGTTAAAAACTGAATTTTTTACTACGCTAAACTTTTAACGAATGCATTAAATTAACAATAAAGTAGTGTAACATTTATGTTCAAAAAATCTTGAGTGCGTTATCATTTTACTTTAAATGTCATTTTAATGGCTTCTGCACTAAAAAGTAAATTTGGTTAAAAAAAAAAACCTTATCTACTTAAACAATCATCTGTTTTGATACCTTAAATAATGATTAAAAAACTCAAAGAAAACAAGTAACAATAATAAATAAAATATTAGTTAATTGCAGAGAAGCGATATACTATCCATTTCGGAAGACGAAAAGTAGTGCTACTATAAAAGTGTCAGTGTTTTTGTACATTAAGTTGGTGCTGCCATCTATGGAGTATAAAATAACCTACTTTTAAATCATTCAGGAAAATCATTTGTAATATGCAGGGAAAACTCAAAATATGTTACTGAAATATATAAATATATGTAACTGAATTTTAATAACATGCTCCTTTGATGTTAAATTAAAAAAAAAAAAAAACTTGCCAGGTTTCAAGTATTATATTTTCTTAGGCACAAGCCGATCTACTCTAAAAAAAAAATAAAAAAATAAAACCTTTCCTCATTGTAATAAAAATATATTTCATCACTATTTAAAATTTTGTCTTTAAAAGGAAATATATATCTTATCATTATAGTTGTTTCATGACAAATTGTATAATTATAAATAAATTATTTTTTTCTGAATAATTATTTTTCTCAAATTAGTCTAATAACATGAAGAATCGAGAAAAAAATAAGATCTTAAAGACGTAAAAAATTAATTTAATATATTACTGATATTTGCATGTGATTATTCATCTAATATTTGAATGATTTTGCATTTATGCTTATTTTTATTTGTTAATCTACTTTTATATTTGTTCATTTATTTATGTACCTTAAATCAATACCCGTTATTTGAGTGGGCAAAAAAATATCACATAAATTATATACAAGTACTAGGGGGCAAAGCCCCCTGCTCGCTACCGCTCGCCAACCCTCGGGAATTGCTACGCAATTCCTATTTGTTTGCTCCGCAAACAAACATGCAAGACTAATATGAAGATACTGCCAATGCAAGAATGCTCATCTATACAATCTGGCTAGTTTCCGTGGGACTGCTCCAGGGCATCACGTAGCTCTAGTGCTAAGCAACGATCTCTACCAAAACCGCGGGACGCTACCTGAAGCAGCCCCGGCACAAAACAAGCACACCTCCACACTTACTTTCAGCGTTTCTGACGCTTCTGATTGGCTGAAGCCGCGCAAGTCAAGTGGCTTTCAAGCGTCCGACAATTACAATTTTATATAATATAGAGATTTATTTTTACCATTTAGTATGGTTTTTGGTAACGCTTCTATTATTTGTCCAGCAAATCCAAATTAAAATAATTGAATCATGATTGTCAAATATTGTTATTTTAGGATTTTATTCATAATTATGATTAAGCCACAAATGCCCATCACATAGTTTAAGAGACGTACTACCGTCCCTTAATACCAAACATAAAATAGAAAATCTTCATTACTACCCATAATAGTTAAAAATCATACTACCTTGGCTCAAGAAATCCAATACTTGAAATGTAAAATTCATTAACTGAAATTATTGTAATCTCCATTTCATGTATCAACTTCTCCTGCTACCAAAAATATTAAAATGTTTGGAAAATATTCTTTAAACTATTTAAAATATTTTACTCAAGTAGGGGAGAGTGTTGTACCTTGGGACGCTTGTACCTTGGGACACTGATAATTTCTAAGAATCTGGGCAATATATATTCATTGTTTTTTTTTAATAGTAGTCATAACCAACAGACACATCATCATAATAAAAATTTAACACACATCATTGAATTTGAAAATGGATGACAAAAAAAAAAATTTATTTCCAAAGTAAAGTAATTTTTTTTTTCTTCTATAATATTTTTTTTTTTTTTACTTACTACAAAAAAAAAACAATTTTTATTTTTTTTAAAAAAAGAGAAGATTTTTTTAAAATATTATGAATAAATGAAAATAAATATAATGCATTTTGGATTGGCCACTATCTTGCTTTATTTTTGTTGTAGGTGTTGTGTTACTTGGGACAGTATTTAAATTTTTAAAATTATTAAAAATTAATAAAAAATAAATAAATATAAATATTTATATTTTTTAAATTAATTAAAAAAAAAACAAAAAAAATACAACTTTGCTTTGTTTTTTGTTTTATTTATAATGATTTATTGATTGAATAAAAAATTCTGGCGAAAATGATAAATAAAATTCCTTTCGTAAATCTGAAATTCCATTCTAAATTTTTTTCTTTTGTTTGATTTTTTTTTTTCTGACAAATTTGACAAATTAAATGTGTTATAGTGTTGACAAAATGATAAATGTAAAAGCATGTGTCCCATGACATTGTACCTTTGTACAAACAACCTTGATATCCTATAGTTTTTATTTTTTAATTTCAATTTTTTAAAATTTAAAAATTTTTTAATTAAAAAATTTATTAGGAATATATAAAATATAAATTTTTGAAAATTTTTTTTGTTTTTTTTTAAATAATTAAAATAAAAAAAATTAAAAAAAATTAAAAAAAAAAAACTCTCCCACACTCCAACAACAACACCCTATTATAAAATTTATTCTTTTAAACATATTACTTATCTTCCAAACGTTTAAAAATGTAGCTGTAAAAGAAATCACACATTAATTAAACCAAGGAAAAATAAATATTTTCTTTCAAAAACAATGTTTTTACATTCAACTTTTTTACTCACGAACCGTAAAGTTATCGTTGTAATAATTTTTCGAACTTTGGTTTTCTGAGATTTCCTAAGCGTCTTCATCACACAAATAATCACACATCACTTGCTTTCTTACCAACCATGTAAGATAAGATAACAAAAAAAAATCCCTCTTGGTTCTTAATTAAATATATTTTTATTACTTAAGATTGCAATATGACACTTAAAATAAAAATAATATATTTATTTTTTTATTCTACATTGAGGTTGAAAGAAGTACGTAACTACAACAAAAACATATATAACTTTACACATCGATTATGAAAAAAGAAAAGTAGAAGCAGTTGATTATCAGAAACATAAAAAAATTATTGAAATATATAATAAAAATATTTCCTTGCTTTTTTCGCAATAACATTAATGGTATCGACGGAAAAACGAATGCATTCAAGAAAATTCCGCAGAATGATTACAAAATCAAATATCAACTTTTAAAGATATTTTCCGTTTTCACTTTTTATCCCTAAAAGCGAATTCGAATGTAAACAAAATGAATAAGAAACGACGACGCATATTTAGATAGACATTATTTACAAACTTTTTTTTCATAAATAGGATCCCTTTAAGGAAATGCATCGTAACTGATTTTTGCAAACAGCAGATATACTGCGCTGTGTGTCGAAAACTGATGTTTATGCCATGCTAACTTAATGGGAGATACACCACTGTTCTTCGTTGAATGCTATTCAAGGTATCGTTTTTCAATTCATAAAAATGGAGGAATACAACTTTGAAAGGAGCAACCGAAATTTCGTAGAAGAGCATCGTATATTTTGTACAAAGCGATACGCTTCATGACGGCAAATCATAGTTTGCTATTTGATGTAAAATATTTTATATTTTTAAGAAAACATATCTGAAACTAATATAAGATTGTTGAAAAATGGAAACGGTGATATATATGTATTGAACTAGCGAAAGAGAAAAATAATCCTAAATTTACAAACACGATAGGCGTTTATTTCTAACTAATAAAATAGTAAATATTATTTTAGGTTTGACGGTTTTAGCTATGACGGTGATTACCTGGGTCTTTTTTGTAATTTTTTCTAATCAATTTCAGTAGTTGAAAACATTATAATGTTTATTTTGATAGGGTGGTTATACAAAAAGAAAATAAGTAAATTCGATTATTAACGAAATGTCTACGACAGTGAAAATAATAAAAAGAAAAATATATAAATTTTGCCTATTTTATCGTAACCATAGTTTTTAATGGAATACTGAAGATTATGATTGGATCTCTAAATAAAGCTGAACAAAGTAGAGAGCAATATCGACCTATTTTATTTACCAAATATTGATACTAAAAAATTCATGACAATATATAAGTATATTCAAATTGTAAATGTAAATTTTGAATTCACGAAAATTATTTATATTGCAGCTGATGTTAGGACAGCATGGTTATGACAGCATTTGAAATTCTACCAGTAAAATGTGTATAGGTTAACATCCTCACCACACTGGGATTTAAAAAATCCACTTGCCAGTATTCTCCCTAGCATCAGGAGATACACTTACTTGACACTACCTTGGATTTAAAAAAAATACACAAATGTAACTAAAACGTCCTTATCTTCACTACATTTCAATCGATAAAGTTTGGATAAATCATTTCTTTAAAAAAATAAAAATTATTTTATGGCGTCACACCAATCATACCATGAAAAGGCGTCGCACATAAGCATTATATTTAATTTTTAAAAAAAACTCATCATCTTTTAGATCGAATATAATTGGTCAAAAGTGTTGTGATTGGGGGATGCATTGCAACTATATTTTTGATTGGGTTAAGAATTGCATATATTTTTACACAAGTGTTGCTATTGTTTACGAATACTTATATATTAAAATAACAATAAAAAAATTGGTGTTTAATTATTTCTGCGTAGGAATTTCTAACATTGCATTGCAAGTGTTCCGTTTCCCAAGCTTCATTTATTATAACTCTACCCAATAAAAAAATAAAATTTTGTTCATGTAGTTCGTTTTTCAAACCCAAAACCAGGTTTGGTGTTCTTTACAAGTTTAAAAATATCCTTTTTTTTAACCCTACGGTTGAAATCAGTAAAAAAAATAGAGAGTTAAACCAAAATAAATCGGTAATTTGCTGATTCAGTTTCTAAAAAAATATGTTTTAAAGGTTTTAAAAACTATTCAATAAAGGCTAAATAACTGCCTTTTCACACAGTTATTTTGTGGAATAAATATGCAGTTTTCTGTAAAGTAAATCAATATCTTCATATGGCAAAGCTTTTCTCATCAGTTACAAAGCATATTAACACTATCTGTCACGCATCTAAAAAAATCGTTTGCAATATACGTAATACAATGATCATGGATTAGAATCTTAAGCGTTTATATCATTAGCCATTTCAGTTTCACATCCACGTTCTTTGGAAAATCCAGGAAAAAGAGTTCCATGCATTCAAATTAAATTTATATTCACTTTCGAGAAGAAATCGAGTATTTTAAAGGCAACATTACCCTAACTTTTCGAGTTCCTTAATGGTTGAGATCTGAATTTCAATTTCTAGGACGAAGTAAGAAAAAAGGTAAGAAGAAAACGATGCTTGCTTGTTCGGCCATTTCCATCTAATGGACTATTACTACGAGAAACCGAAATTCGCCTGCTTTAGATTCTGCATATCGTTTTTTGCACGTGTTCGAATTTCTTTATGTTGTTTATTTCATTGGATTCGAGTGGTATTTCTATGGCTGCTTATTCAATTTGTAAGTCCTTTGTAGCACCTAGTTGATGAACAAAATAAAAGTGTACATTTATAATTTGGAAACTAAGTTTAATTGAAACAAATATTATCTTTAAATAAAATATATACTCGGTTAACCAACGAAAGCAGCATAATGCAATATTAAAATACCTTAATAAACATTAATATGTGCATACTTTTCCAGACACATATTCGAAACCAGTAAAGAATATATTCATAAGAAAGCAATAATTTCATAAAATGTTAGTCTTGAACTCCTTTGTAGGTAATTTTTTTAGTACATTTCACTTTTTTTACACATTACAAATATTTTACTATATTTGCGTATTGCCAACATTTTATTTAAGTAAGTTTAACATAGCAAATGAAGATAGAATAATATAAATAATCGTATTTCCAAAAAAAAATGTACAACGCCTCACTTTGTGACACTAACTGTCGACGCCGAAATGTATAAAATATATTCAACTATAAGGGTGTGAGGTCTAGAATTACTTACATTTTAAAAAACAAAATACATTGTTTTAAAGTGAAATGTGACTTGTTATGTATGTTCTTTTAGAAGTGGCGTTGGCAGAAGAAACTTAAGGGTCGTTTGGCGATATTCAGAAATATAACATTTGCAATGGTTTTTGTGGGGATGGAATATAACTAACATCTTGCATCTAGAAACTTGTTGTTTTCTTTGAAAAGGATAGACACGGTTTTGAAAATTTTGAGCAAAAATAAATAAAAAAACTCATATAAATTGCATAATGCTCTGTTTTTGTATTTCAGCTAAAAATAGTATTCAAATTATTTTGAAGATAGAAATAGTAATGTGTGTTTTAGTATGTGGGCACATTATCATTTAATACTGAAAGATAGATGTATTCAAATATTGATTCAGTAATGGTACGAAGAGGCTTGTAATAGTTAATTTAATAATAAGAGTTTCTAAGACCTTTATTTTTGAAGAAATAAAGCACCGCTAGTTGCTTTGCTACAACTGTAATTAACTTGGACAAAACTATTCATTATATTGTTATGAAAAATCGTGTATAATTAAGTGAATATAGAGTGGAATGTATAAAGGGTGAATAACGATTCTTATAATTCAGATGACGAGGCAAAAACGTTAACTCTCCTTGCATTGAGTGATATAATCAATGTTATTATTAGGTTATAAGTTAATGAGAAGAGAAACAATTAAAAGATAATACCAGATGAGACAGTTTTCTGTGTTAACAAAAGCCATACCTTGTATTGGGGTGAGAACAAAGTAAAGTACTGTATATCCCAAAACTTAAGAATGTAAACATTCTTAAGTTTTACTGGGATAAAATGTTCAAGATAGCATGTTAGTTAGAAATTTAAGGAGCTTTGGTTAGTAAAAATTTTAAATTAGTCATCAGCGTGTTGTTGCAAGTCGGAAAGCAAAAAAAAAAAAAAAAAAAAAAATGGTGGACTGCCTTGTAAAAATTATTACTTCTGGGATGCAAAATCTAAAAATATTTTTTCAGCTATACAGGGGATTGCTAAAAAACACAAATTGGCATGTATCATGTGTCGTAGTTTCTACCATCTTTCGTTCCTGAATTTTCTTCGTTAGGTGATCCAATTGGTGAACTGTTCTTAATTGATTCAATAATAGATAATCGATCAGGAATTTATTGTCATTCAAAATATATCTGAAACATGGCAATTGCAACAAAACTATGTAATAAAAATGAAAATATATATTTAATGAATTAATGAAAAATGTCTTTTTGTGTTTGCATATTTTTCCAATTTTTAAAATCAGACATTTTTATCGGATGAATGCAATACTATTTCAAAATTCAAATAGTAATAGTAATGTGATTGGATGCCATTTTAATCCGATATTTTTTGTTTGTTTTTTTCTTTTCACTGCATTCATTAATTTTGAAAAACAAAATATTAAAATTATCAAGCAAGCATTGACAAAGATTTTCAATTAAAAAAAAATCTTTAGATGTATGTAAATGACATTTTCTCTTAAATGTTCTTTTAAAAGAACATTATTCTTTCAACTTTAAGAATTGGACGTTGTCCAGAGGACGATAGTGTTATATGTGGATGCAATTGGATACTTTACTTCTTTTAGGGAGATGAAGTGGAAAAAAATACAAAATTTATCTCAATATATTTTCTTTTCCAAGAAAACGAAAATGATCTTTTAAATAAATGTCCCGTATTTCCCAAAGGGTACGAGGTAATATCATTTGCGATTGTGAATGCATTTAAAGAGAAGGGTGAGATATTCGTTTTGAGTTGGAATTGGTGGATGGATAACGAAATATATACGCTTATTTTAAATTCAATTTTATTTTTAAACTATCCAAAAATAATAATAATGTTTTTTTTTTGTTCCTCAGGAAATGTAATTATGAATCTGCTTGGATTTTTGAATTTTATGTTGGAATGAAAAACACTCAAAGAGACCAAGGGCATTTTTAAAAAAGTACAGTTTTTAATTAATTAAAATAAAAATAACATAATAATAAACAACTTATGAAAAATAAAGACTAATATAAAATAATGATATTTTTTTAAATATGTGTTCGAATTGTTTTCATTATTTGAATAATAGTTCATATCCAATAACTTTAAAATTATACTAACGGGGGAAAGCTATATCAAAGCTAACGACACATTTAAATGAATGAAATTTTGGAATATGTTGGGTAATCAGTACAAGAACTTGATTATAAAAGTAATCAAAAATATATATATCAGGAGTTCCTACAAGTTTTTGTTCCTTTTTTAATTTTTTAATACAAAATTAATAGTAACTAAGTTAAAGGGGAGTTAAAGCAATTTTTGTGGCTTGTTTTCCTGATGTTACCTTACAAAAATACAATAATAAAATATTCATTGTTTTTAATAAAATGTGTAGAACATCAGGTTACAATTGTAAACCTTCATAGAAACTTGCTTTTGAGCCTGATATTAAATTCTAACAGCAAGTAATGAGGTAGTCAGATCAAGCTGTTATATCACGAATTTCCAAATTACTTTTAAATGAGGTAAAACCAGAGCTCGGTACCTATAATCACATTATTTGATCTGTGCCATTTCTCAACAGAGACATTTAGGAATGATATCATTTGAAATAAAGTGTTTAACCTTATCCGTGCATATGAATATTTTTGGTTAAAATAATTCGTAAAATCTAAATGTGCAACTCAAGCATAGAGAGATTGTGGAACAAACTAACTCATATAAGACGATTGGCAAGAAACTATAAAGCCTCGCAACTAATTTCACAAGTTTTTTTTTTTTTTTTAATTTTGGGCTTATTGGTGAATTAAAGCAAAATATGTGTGGCTACTAACTGAAATGTGAGTTTCCTGCAATACAGTTTTCATGGTTGAAGAATCACTGTAGCTCCATTACACTCACTAATTTAGGAATGAGCTCAGTGAATATACCAAAACCCAGGGATAAAGTAATTAGATGAGAAAAACACATTATAAATATCAAAAGCCAACATTTTATGGAAGGAATTTGTTACCATATAGTATTAGTTCAATTTAAAATCAAAATGAATGCAATTTTTATCTCAAAAATGTGTTAGCTTGAGCACTAAGCTAAAAATTTGACATTCGGGACCGCGGATTTTAAGGACTTTTCTGCTTTGTTTTGCGTTTTAAAATTTTTTTGTAGTTTCTTTGATTTAAATTTCCGGTCTTCTAGTATAATAAGATTTTTTTTCTATAATAAGAAAAATCGTTAAAAAAATTATTATTTTAAAAGTTATGCCCAAGGGACATAAAATTAAAAATTATGGTAGAATAGAATTGCCCATATTTATAATTTAAAATGGAATTCTTCTAGCTTTTCAGATTGTGCCAATCAAAATATTTGACTTACTTCATAAGAAAACGCAATACAAAAATAATTAAGTCTTGGCGAAATAAATTACATTTTTATGTATTTAGAATTTTAAAAAATAAATGTGCGCAACTTATGTAAAACGCCCTCCCATGTCTATTTCTTGTTTTAATAAATATTCAAATGTCTAGGATAAGTCTGGTCACATTTCTTCTTATTATCGATCATTTATATTCCTTCGCCCTTTTGTAGCTTTCCTTGTGAAACTTAAAAATTGCCAACTCATGCATTTGGACAGATTCCAACTTTTTGACAGCCAAGCATTTTTGGTAATCTGGCAAATTAAAGGGTTTCAGCGAACTTTGAATGAACCGAGTTTGTTCATTTCAGGAATGTTAAATTTATTTATTTTTAGTTTTCTTGTGCATTTCTATTTTTAAAAGTTTATTTATTTAAAGTTCAATAGTTTAGTTGTGGATTTTCTGTATACAAAATACACCATATTTGTTTTAGGTCATTATTTGTACACATTTTATAGATTAATATATAATACACCAATATTTAAAAAACTACTACTGAAGGCTAAATGGTTAAGTTATTGTTTCTTTAAATAAAATATTATTATATTTTTTGGTTTAGGTCTTCATTTATAAAACTTTGTACATTAATAGATTAACATGCACAATGCATACATATAAAGACATAGTTACAAATCTCATATATCCCTAAGCATTGCTAAGACATAGGGTCCGCTCTAATCATTTGCGACTTAGTCCAATAGAGTTTATCATAATTAAAAGTCGCCATGAACTAACTGGAATCTTTATCTTAGTTGTACTTTGAAGAATGCAACTACTCCCTTTATACCATATGAAATTTTATATTTTTATTTTACATGCATAAAGTTGACAATTTATAATAATGTGAAAATAAATGACATTTTAGTTAAATTGAAATCATTTCAGATTTCAGTATCTTTCTTATAATTATTTCTTTATCAACTCATTATCGAAAATGTGATTTATTTCTTTAACAAATATCTTAGTTTTGATATACAAAGAGCAAACAAATAAAACCCCATTTAGTAAAATTATAAATGCCAAAAAACTTTTTAATTGATATTTTAAAAATTTAAAACATGAATTCATGAACTCAAACCAATAGATATGAAACTTTATACTTTGTCATTAAAAGTAATTTAAATATTGAATTGCAGAGTATTAAACTAAAATTAAAGAATCATTATTGCAATGAGATCTGGATTTTTTTTCACGAGCTAGTTTCATTAAATGATGCATCATTATAAATTACACAAAGCCATGCAGATATTAGTTTTATTTAAAATTTAAAAGTACATTTTGATATTTTTTCAGTGTTTCTTTTATTAAAGATACATCATTCTTTACTAAACGTATTCTTAAAATCATCTGATAATTAATTCTGATTTTAAAGAAAACGTTAGTTTCTCGTTGGTAAAAAGTGTCAAATTACCATAATGTATATTTATAAATGTATTATTATTATTTTTTTTATGTGCATCGCAAATTTAAAAATTCAGTTAAAGTTACTTAAAATGTTGCTGGTATATATAATTTGTTAATGTAATATCTGGATTTATCACTTTATATAATTAAAGTCTAAAGGGATTTTCTAAGTTGTCAGTGAAATATGTTTCAGAACTAGTGTATATAATCTTGCACTATAAACAAAACAAACAAAAACAACTTTTTCAACTAACATTTATTGTCAAAGGAAATATTTACATTTTTCATTAATTTAATTGTACGTATTTTATTCTTGTTATTGCCACCTTATATTTTTAATAGTATGAACAAGTATAACAAATGCTAAAGGATAATGTAAAAGATATTTAATTGTAAGAATTCCTATAGATGGCGCCATGCAAAATTTTTACTGAGGTTCAACAATGAGGAATACAAAATATTTTAGAGGTCAAATACTATTATAAACGAAATTCATACATATTTTTAATGTAATACATACAAATTAATTCAGAGAATCAGAGCTAAGTAGAAAGGTAAGTAGGGTATTAGTAGGGTATAAGTAGAAAATAAAAATTTTGATTTTTTGCATGCATATTTTTAAAACATAAACCCATGAATATTTAGGCTATGCTACCAGAATCGTAACCATTAGTTCCACGACACTTTTCTTGAACAAAATTTAAAAGAATAAAAATATGTATGTGTTGATGCTTTAAAGTAGTTTTAAAATTAACGAAAGACTTACTTCCCGAAGGAATGGAAGGACAGTTTAGCTGCAAGGAGAATGGCATCCAGCTACTTTTAAAATGCCAAACTTTTGTAAAACCACGTTTTCTATTTATTATTCATTATTCGAAAGCATTTTCTCAAAAAACCTTTGTGTTAAAAGTATGTGATAGCATAAACGAATGTTGAAAACATATTTTAATGAAGACAAATATATGTAATGCGATTATTATTGTTAAATTTTACACATTTTGAGAGTTCACTAAAGGTTTGTATTTTTAATAAAAAGTGTAAATTTAAAACATGGCTATATCACAAAAAATTTATGATAGTCTTGTAAAAGTTTTAAAATTTCTTCAATGCATCTTTATTCGTACCATTTTTATTATTAATATATGTATCAGAGTTTAAAAAAGGCATTTTATTATGGTTATGTTAATTTCTGTTACACTGTTTTTTATAACTACAAAAGTTAAATTATAATTAGTACCCAAATATTTCAATTTAAACTGCTTTTATTCAAAGCTTTAAAACGTAATTATATATGGTAAAACTATTTTTACATTTTAAATGATATAGAATTGATCCCATAGAAAATGATCTAAGACTTTTTGAGATGACGTTTTAAGGTAATACGATTATTTGTTATGTAGTTCCGATTTTTCTAATACTTAATTAAAGTTTTATCAATGCAATATATGTATACTGCTAAAAATTTTGTACTTGGTTTATATTTTTAAAATCCGTTTAACCAGCTTAAAGGTTTTTAGTTTCCGAAATCTGAAAAATTGTTCAACCGAATTTCAAAAATATCGTGAAGCAATCACTACACAGCCGATGCAGCTACTTGGAACCGCTTTTTCGATGAAACCAAGAACAAAATTTCGAACAGTGTACTTCTACAGGAACAAATTAAGATGAATTATTTCTATAAGAACAAAATAATTAGCTAAGTAATTCACTGTAATAAAAACGTTCATTCATGAACTCAAAAAACTTCAACCATACAAACAAATCTATATTTTTTTTTTTTTACAGAATTACAATTTAATAAAAAAAGGTAAATTGCGGATTAGCCACGGTTAGATAAATCAAACTAATAAATCATGTTTGACGATTACTTCTTGTTTGACCATCAATCAATCAGTTCTTTTTAAATCACTACACAGATTCCTCGCAAACTATTTGAACGAATAAGAAAAATAAATCCCAATTCCTAAGAAATAAGTTCCAGGAGAAATAAAAATCAGTAATGTCCAAACATACTAAAAAAAATTCGCAAGGGAAACAACATCCTAAAATATAAAAAGAATACAGATAGAGGATTTCGGCGCTTTTCTATTTTTCCTACCAAACTGACCAGAAACTTTCCTTTTCCGAGAGCGTTTTTTACAAGTAGAAAAATATGGCAAAATAAAATGGAGAATGAGATACTGTATGGTAAAATGTTGGTTGCCCTGGGTTAGCTTTCAGGGGCAATGTTGGTTTCTTCTGAAAGGAAAATGTTTGAAGGGTAAGTATAAATATTGACAGAAGAAAATTGAAACACACCACATATACTAGAGCAAGCATGAGACTGAGGATGGTTGGTTTTGATTTTCGGTTGCATTTTTAAAGACTTGTGAATCGATTTAATATTATATATGTATTTCGGTGGGTGTATTATTACGGCATGCTTACTTGTTTCTTTAATAAATTAAAGCACATTATCAAGAAAATAATGATCAAACATTGGGCAGAAATTTGAGCACTTCTTTTTCTAATATCTTTTTAGATACTTTAGTTTAATCGTATTGTTGTTTTACAGTTAACTTTTGGATATACGAATGTGATAAGACAAAGATACACTGTCTAAAATGTTAAATCACTATGGCTACATGCGTATATCACGTAGTTACATACATGGCTACATATATCAAATGGCTACATATATGTACGAAATGAAATTTGAAACAATCAAAATTATTCATTGAAAGTCCCTCAGACTACAGTTTTGAAAGAAAATGTAACTTACTTACTACTACACAATAAGAGTATTTAAAAAGTAAAGGGGGGGACAACTTGTGATAGTTGATACCTTCGATTTTCTTGAAACTTTCAGGATATGCTAGTAGTACTAAGATACTAAAAAAAAAAAAAAAATTAAATTCGTCTTGTTTGACCTTGAGGGAAGGTCAAAGTTTAAGGTAATGGATCAATGGTGTACATTGTATCCTCCTTCAACTTCTAAAGCAATGAGTGCTCCATGTTTTTTTTAATATGAATGTTACTTGATACTAGTTACATATCAGCATACTTAGTTTGGTGGGTCACTCATGGCTTTGAAGATCAGGGTCCTTTGAAAAAGGTTATTTTCGTCAATATTCGTCATGCTTCTGCCTAATTATCTGCTGAAGACATCCACACAAATATAATTGACCCACAAAAATAATTACTGCATTTGTTACACACACTAGGGTAGTACTTAAACAAATATAAAACACCATGGGTTGTGGGTCACTTATGGCTTAAGCAGATATTTAGGCAGAAAAATGAAAAAAAGATCGACAAAAATGACCTTTTTCAAAGGCCATGAGTGACCACTCGAGTGAAGATTTAAAAATGAATATAGTAAAAAAAGCCATGGATTTGTAACCTGCGTCTAAAACTACAACATTTGAAGCGCATTTACAACTGTCTCTCCAAGTTATTGACTCTTCGCTTCTGGAGTAATTGACCTTTCAATTTCGTCGTATTTTTAGAAATGATCAAGAAGGACTGTATTACATTGACTCTAATAAAAAAGTAAGTTATTTGTTATGGATTTGTAACCTATGTCTAAAACTGCAATATTTGAAGTGTATTTACAACTGTGTCGCCAAGTTATTGACTCTTCACCTCTCGAGTAATTGACCGTTGAATATAACCTTTTTTTTTAAAAAAAAATGGTCATCTTTGAGACCCAGTGTGTGCAACTAATCCAACGATTATTTTTGTTTGTTACTTATGACTTAAGCAAATAATTAGGCAGAAACATTACAAAAATCGACGAAAATGACTTTTTTCAAAGGACACTGACCTTCAATGCCATGAGTGACCCACCAAACTTATTATGTTGACAATTACCAGCATTAAGTAGTATCCATATTTCAAAATAATAATAATAATAATCATGGGACAATCATAGCTTTAGGAGTAGAAGGATGATATAATGTACACCATTGGTAGATTACCTCGATTTTTGACCTTCTCTCCAGGTCAAACAAGTCGGATATAGGAAAAACTGAAATTCACTTTTTTCTTATTATAGTGCTACTAATATATCCTGAAAAGTTCAAGAAAATCGAAGACATCAACTATCACGCCCCTAATCAATTTGGCCCAGTTTTAAAAAAATGGCTCTTAAAAACTATTTTTTATAATCTAGTAGGCCAAAATTTTAACATATTAAATATTATCGAATACATATTTCATCAAAGCATTCAATAATTGTTCGTTTTCTTTTTTAATGTTACACACCCCAAATCCAAATTAACAAAAAATAGCCTGACTATTTGTGCTCTGCAAATAATTGTAAATAATCTGTGTTTTTTTTTTACTTACTTCTACGTTCCCTTGGCCTTTTTTTCATTTCTCAAAATCCTGTCACGAGAACCATCATTGTTGCTAAGGTATCAACAAATTTGCCGCGCAGTTCTTTTCAACAAATCTTTCTTCTTTTTTCACACTTTTTTTTTTTCAAAATGTGAGATGCAAAAAAGTGACGATTTTTTTTTTCTCACTGCGTCGCCTCTTGGGACTTCTATAGCGAAGGTACGTGCACTGATTTATACATGAAACGGATTTTTGTCAGTCCTACTTTAGATGAGGTGTTTCGATTATTTTTTCGGAACATGTACTTTCTGTTTGCAAGTTGTTTTCTGTAAATCATTTTTTTAAAAATGGATTTTATTTCTTCCATTAATCACTGAGTCATTAAGGAAAAATTTTTAGATTGAATTTCTTAAAAATACTAAATATTTATATTCATATTTAATGATATATTAAAAAACTAAATATTTATATTCATATTTAATTATATATTTAAAAAATAAATGTTTTCTTCAATTAATCTAGCAGCTCACTAGTTCAGAAGCATAACAAAAGCCAAAGTCAAAATAAAGCTCTAATTTTATTTATATTCGGACCGCAATTATACACATGCGCGGCTTGGGGAGGTACTTTAAAATTAGTTATGGTTTATTGTTATTTGTTAATTATTGTTTTTCCTGTTTTTTTTAAATTTTATTATTATTTTTTATTTGACTGATATTTAATGAACGAAATTGAATGAAGATATATGTCGTTTTCTTTACTTTATTCGCGTTTGCTTCACCATCCAATTCCTCGAAAAATCGGGAGTATACTGTATATACTTATAAGGTAAGACGAAAGAGATACCAAACATCAATGCCGCAGTAGTCGCACTATGTATGTATGACTAATCTAATCGATGCATTTGACATTTTCAACAGTTGTCAGCAATGTCGATCCAGCATCGGCCCTTCTGATATTTAGTTTTACAAATAGGCTTGTTCAGGTTTAGACGGTCATTGTGAAAAAGTATTAAAATGACGAGGATTTCTGAATCCGTAACGATCTGATTTGTTCTGAAAATTTGATAAAAAAAATAAAATGAAAATTGTGTGTATTCATTTTTAATTTTTCCTTTCCCTTTTGCATTAACTTAAAAATCTAGGATAAATCAACATTCAGGATTTTGAGTTACTGTGGGTTTTCCAAGCAAGCTATGAAATTTGTAAAAATGTGTGTTTAAAGACTAAAAAATAACTTTTATAAACTTTTTTTGAGATTGTAATCAAATGCTGAAAACTGATAGTTGGATCTTCTTATATCAGACCAGGTCAATTTTGGAACAAATTAACGTGTTAATTGTTTGTGGGAAGGTTTTTAAAAAAATGTCCCCAAGTGGAGACGCCAGTGCGCAAGAGATTAACTGGTTGTTGTGTCCTGAACATCAATCCTTCCAACATTTTCGTACACGTTTTTCGAAACTCTTGATGCCCACCCTTCTCCAGCCTCGCTACAGCTTTTTTTCTCGTATACTTTTTCCGACAGAGTATGTGTTTGTTTTGATGCTCGGTGCGTATTTATTGAGAGGAACTAGAAAATGGCTGTCGCATTTTTTTTAATAGAAGGTGTAGATATATCGAGAATTTTTTTTCTTTTTTAGAAAAAGTTGAGTGTCTAAAGCATGCAGCTTCATTGTTGATATGGTCGGAGAATAGTAAGTAGTCTCTGTTGAATTTTGCAATCGAAGCGAGTTTTGGAGAGGAAAGAAACTAGCTTTTAAACTAAGTTGGAGTAATGGGTCGAGTGTAAGTTTAAAGTTTGTTTTAAAAAAAAGTTTGGTTACACTTTTCCATAAGAACGTAATTTAGGTTTAACATTCACATTTATAACAATAAACATTAACATAGAAATAAAATTATATTATTGATATGAAAAAATTGAAACACATTAGGCATGTACATTTATTATATCCACTGCAAATTTTCAACTTTTCTAAGTAAATGTAGGAATTTTAGTAAAAATACTATTTTTTTTTTACATTTTCAATTAATGATTAAAAAAACAATCACAGTTTTAAAAAATATATTAAAATATATTTATATATAGATATATATCCATTTATTTCTTTTATCTTTTATTTTCTCTCTTAGAATTAATGCCATTCTGACACGTTAACATTTAAGAAAATATTTTTCAATTTTTTAATTTTTTTAACAAAAAGTTTGAAATCAGTTATCACAAACACTAAAAATACTTCAAATCCTAGTCATCATTCAGTTATTTCTACCTAACATTGAACAACTCAGTTGGCAGTTTTCTAATTATATTATCCATAGTCCGATAAATCTAGTTAATTTGTCAGTCATAAACTGAGACTGAACGATACTTTAGTACATACATTATTTAATGATGTTATTGAATACATCAATATCGATTATCTTTAAGACTCTCATAGGAAATATCAATAGGAGTTATCATTATTCCTATTCCGTTTCTTGCAGGTCTGCGTAAACTTGAGAACATATCCCAATAGATCCTTCCTTTAACTCTTCACACCTTTACCGTTTCCCAAAGCGCAGTTATGCCGATTGCACGAACAATCGTGGTAATCGTCAAGAGTTTCCGTGATTACCTCAAAGAGCATGGATGTGAAATAAAGTAACAAATTTCTCCAGCTAAGTGCTATAAAGCATAATCCCGCATACCTATGTTTAATGTTTATAAACTCCGTACATCAAAAAGAGGCATGTAATCAAAGTCGAAAATATTGGGATAATGTGATTGTAAGAAAAAAAAGCTGACCTTCGCTATGGGTTTGTCGTCGGTCTTGAAGTGGATTTTGTATTGTTAGGGCATGAATATCTACATAACAGAAATAATATTGTTTGTATTGAAATGCATGTTTTTATTTTGCATTGCGATTCTGAGAAGATTTGTTTAATGATATAATTATCATTCATATATTTTACTTTTTTATGTTTTTTTATATATGTGTTTCTTATATACAACTTATGTGAAAGCAAACGGATGTAGTTATTCATACACTAACCACCAAGCCACCACTTGTTTTAAAAAAATCGTTATTAGCAAAATAAAGCAGTGAAAGGCAAAAGGCAAAGGCTTTCCAGGCAAAATTTGTAATTGAGATATTTGATTCCTTAAAAATATTGCGTATTTGTTAAGCTAAAATGAAATAGTAAGTTAAAGATAATAAGTATTTTAACTGCGACTGATGCAAAAATCGTAAATGTGGAAGAAAAATAGATTTCACCTAATTGAGTTCAATATAAAGGAAAATAACAAGAGTATAAGAACGAGTATTTGAATAAAACTATGCTCAAATATGTCTAATACATTTCTCTTTGCGTAGCAGCTTGCGCGCAACTGCTTTTCGATACCGAACTCGGCAGTGTCGATTTCGCAAAGGATTTCCCAGCTCTTCTGTAATTACCAAAGGAACTTGTTAAACCAATTAATCGGAGGACTGGCAAGGACATCGCTCGAGTACGGATTTAATTTTGTTTCCGGCCCGATTGCCGATTACCCCGGCAATTTACCTGTCGCTAATTACCGGCACCTTTTCCCGAATTCTCCCGACATCTGACGCGTTTGGTGGAAACGGAGGACGGTACCCCTTTGAAGTGGGATAGCTTACCATTGGTTTGAAAAGATTGTATTTGAACATTTTTTCGAAATAGTTTGGTTCAGGTTGGCTCCCTCTCCCTCTCTTTACCTAGAAGACATTGTCAAGATCGTCTAAATAAGTCTTATATGTGATACAATACATTTAAGCATGTTGTTTAAAATGAATCTAAAAGATAAATGTAAGGGAGTTATTTTAATCCAGCATACTTTACTTTTGATGGCTTTCAAACTGCCGTCAATCTTTTCGCAGGCAGAATTTCTGTAGGTTGAATTTCTGAAATGTAGCAATGCATTATTCATAAACATGTTTAATACTATTAAATTATTCTACATAAGTGTAATTTAAAAGTTTTTTAACAACAGTTTTTAACAGTGGTTTTCACTACCCCCATTAAATGGAGAGTCATAAGGCTAGTGTCATTCTAGATTTAATAATATTAACAAATTTTCTAAAATTTGTGAAAATAAGCTAAAATTTTGTCAAACTATTGTAGAGATATATTGGGATGTTGGTATCCAGGGCAGAGGTCATACCGTAAGATTAATGATACGCTAGTGGGCTGGCTGTTGTTGTTGTTTTGCACCAATGGCAATTAAAATCATTAAACAACTAAATTTTCTACTCATTACACGATTTTAATTGAACCATCATGTGTCACATTGTAGTTTATGAAGACATGTTGTTTTAAAAGAAAATAATTCTTTGTCTTTATTAACTCATCGTCATTTTTGAAATAATGATTTTATTTTAAAAATTAGTTCAGTAAGGTATGGGAAGTTAACTTTGCATTGCTTGCTGTTTGAGTAGGGATGCTTACTTGTGAAAACACAATCAAAACAAAACAAAATTAAATTCGTGTTGGTGCATGCGAACTTAAAAAAGCAAACACTAATAGAGGATGAAGCAGCCTCAGGGCGAGTGCATATCTCAACCAAACCGTCAATCAATTAAATATAATAGGGGATGGCGTTACAAGCCCCCGGTATTTCGGCCCAGTCCATGTATTTTCACAGCCCTGTTATGGTCCCGCAATCCCACGTGGATGACGTTTTTTTTTAAAACTAATTATCTTAATTAAAAATCACAATCAAATATGAAAAAACTAAGCCTCAGGTGCACACGTGGGTATTAAAAGGAATCTATATTAAAATTTTTGAATTTTTTAGAGCATTCTAAGTAGGTCTTTTGCAATCCACAGACATACACACAGACAGTATTTTACATTATCTATAATAATAAAAGAAAGAGTCTGTCTGTGTGTATGTCTGCGGATCGCAAAAGAGCTACTTAGACTGCTCTAAAAAATTCGAAATTTTTAATAAAGATTCCTTTTAATACCTATACGTGTGCACCTGAGGCTTAGTTTTTCATATTTGTTCTATTTTTAGAGAAAATTCGAAATAACTGAAAAAAATACACCACATTCGCTCAAATCCGATAACTTTTTCCTTTCGCGTTGCCATTGGTTTAAGAAATTAAATTAAGCACAAAATATTTTAAATTGGAAATGTTTACTTTATCAAATGTTGACATTACCTTCCGAAACCACACAGTCTTTATTAAAAAAAAAATAATAGATTCAAGGCCCTCGCACTAGAGCTGCTTATGAGGATTTTATGTCGTCATTTTTTTCTCCAAATACCTTGCAAAATTGCTAAAATATATTACCAAAAAACGCGCCAAATTGGTAAAATTTTATTTTGTTTAAATAATTAAGCTGGTTGGTTGCTAAAGGATAATCGTGATTGAGCTGTATAATGTCAGGGTTTGTCGCTATATCTATATTTTCTCGACAAAGTATTACCAAAAATGTGCCAATGACTAAAATGTTTCTTGGGTTTTTTTCAGGCTGTTTCTAAGTTATCGCGTTTTAGAGCTGAATAAAGGACTGTTGAATCTTCATTTTTGCGCCAAATATGTTGTCAGAATGCTCGAACTATGTTTTTTTTTACCACATTATTGAGATTTTGACATGAAATTGCATTATTATAGAATTATACTTCTTTTTTTATTTACCATTGAAATTACTATGACAGTAAGTTCTTATTAAGGATAATTTTTGGGATATAATAAGGCTGTGCATTTTACCGTGATGCATTTTCTTTTTGAAATTTTAAGGCAATGTAAGAAACAAGATTATATTTAGAGATATATAATATATCGATTTTGATATTTTTTGTCCGTGTGAAGAACGAGTATTTATTTGCTAGTTTATTATATATTAAACATTTGCATTGTATACTTTTATTTCAAGCTACGTAATATAAGGAGCCCTTTTTATTCCTTTGAGATATCCTATAATTTCATTTTCTTAGAGTGAGGTTATCTTCATTCAACGCCTTGTAGGAAGGAGAAAATGAGACAAAATAATTTTTAGTAAGAAGCCCAATATGAGTTTCCCTAGGGTGTTGTACGGATTCTGTTGACAAGAACTTCGAATGAATAATTCAGTGTTTACTGTCTATGATTTTAGTTGTTTGTGTCGACTTACTAAATTGTTAATATTCTGTAAGAGTAGGTATAAACTAGTAAACATAAGACAAACATACTTCGTACTTAAAAATAAAAGCTCACACTTTTCAATGAATGTGCAGATTTATGATCGTTTTATAAACATTGTTTTTTTCCATTGCAGAAATCATTCCATTACAAGCAAATGCTTTGAAATTTATAAATTTATATGAACCTTCAAAAGTTTCAAGGAGAAATTTCTACGAGAAAATTCCTACTTTTACTACTTATTTTCATGATATTTATATTTTCATGAACCAGAATGTTACTATAACCTATATCTTTACCAAAAACGCCCAAATATTAAAATATTCAACTCAAATTTGAATTCCGGCATGTTTCAAAAGATGATTTTTTTAATCTCTAATTTTGTCAAATACATGATGTTTTAAAACTATCCATTATCATTAAATTTAAAAATAACGAAGATAAAACAGAAATAAAAACTTACGTCCTTGATTCACATATTTTTAAATTGTGTTTTTCTTCCGTAGACATTTCAAATGTTATTTTATCGTTGATATTTTATTTTATCGCATTAATTTTTTTTTATCATAACACAGTTATAAAAAAAAAACAGAATATACATATAATGAATCTATTTTCTAATGGAATATTTTTTTGGAAATAATGGCAAAATCGTACGGGGATTCTGTTTATGATTAATTTCGGTGCTTCGAAGACGTGTTTATGACGTCGTTATACGTGAGAAACTCATTCAATCCAGGATGATAATTATGAAAACTTTTCAGATTCCTCGTGGCAACACCCAACATCAATGAATGGGTCGAAGTCTTAAGAATATATTTCTTGTTAACGAAATTGAATTTCTGAAATGTAACAATGCATTATTCATAAACATGTTTAATTATATTCAACGTCAAATTCGTTAATAGAAATATGCAGAGAAATTTTACTTTCTTAAATATTTATTTATATTATTAAAAAGTAACGTGTTTGCGTAAAAGATAATAATTACTAGATTATATAATGTAAAAGTTTTATCATCGTGTTTTGCGTTTTAAATTTGAAAGAATATTTCTGCTTTAATTTCTTACTTAGACAAATAACATAGCTTAAGATTTTATAAAAAAAAATACTAATTTTCTTCTGAAAAATGCTTTTTTTTAATTGTGAAAGATATAACAAATGTATTTGCGTTAATTTTTTATTGCAAAGTAACATAATTAAATATACAATTGTTTATGAAAATTAATAATTTGGGTTTTTAATGCAATGTGTAAAAATAGTTTAAGATTCAAAGCTTTATTGTAAAACTAAAAACAATCATTTAAGAATTCAAATCAACTGTCAATTTTAAGTTTCAAGTGTAAATCACGAGCTGAATGCAATTTATTCCCGAAAATCAACGAAACTTGACACACATATATTAAATACTTCAATACAATTACAAGGTATAAAAATAGAATAAATTCATATATTCGAACCAAAACTTTTACTTTTCTGTTTAATCTCGTCTACGAACGTCTCCATTAATTTTTAACTGCGTAATTTTTCCAGAAAAATTAAGATTTTCAGAATTTATTATCATACTTCGTTTCTCAGAACCTAGGTCACTTAAACACAATTTGTAATGCAAATTTAATGTATTGTGTAAAATTATTTTACAATGAATACTTTAATTGTATAAATAAAACAAATAATTTACGAAATTAAACGAAATGTCAACTTAAAACACATAATTAAATCAAGAGCCGCATGTCCTGCTTTCCATAAAATGAAGAAACTTGACACATATATTTTACATACTTCAATACAATTACAAAGCATAAAAAATTTAATAAATTCTAACCAAAATATATTCTAACTAAAATTCTACTTTTCTGTTTAATCAAGTCCACGGACGTTAGTCTGCATTAATTTTTAACTGTGTAATTTTTCCAGAAAAATTACTATCATCAGAATTTATTATCATAGTTTTTAATTGGATTACGAGTCTCAGAACCTCTAACCACTTGAACACGGATATGTCTCATATTTCTAAGAAAAGTGGTTTTAAAGCATTTGAAGAGCTTAGTGGAAGAACGTGGCAAGTAACAAAAAAGTAAAAACGAGAAAATGAGCTCTAAAGTTAGTCGTTTGCACTCAGATCTGTTGAAAGCGGTACTTGCAAACCTTAAAAATTTACGTAACTTAAAGTTGATAAAAATGAGACTACTTGGTATCGTTTAAGAAGTTAGTAATATGTTTATTGACTAAACAATTAAATTTTTTTCAAATATATCACTTATGACGTTATTCCACTAAGATCTCCATTTGAGTTCCAAACAGCATTTACCTCATTTTTCCATGTACAGGGAGATATAGTCACGCTTGGATAAAAAATTGTAACGCTAAAGTGGAACTACATTAAGACAAGTGCAAGTTGATTAAGGTTTGTTGGGGATCTTATAAAGGGAATTTATTTTTCTTTGTTCTGGGCTGTTCCAAGTATAGGACGTAATTTTCAATTAACAAAAGCACGTATGCTTCTCGAAGAGGAAACGCGGTACTTTTGTTCACAGAATTTTTAGTTTTCGGGATCGAGCGCGGGGACTGGAAATTATTAAGAAAATTTAATTATCCGCAATTAAATTTAATTCATTTTGTCGGCCCTTTTTATTTGCGTTGTGTTTTGGAAATTTTGTAAGTGTTTCAACGCGAATCAAATTAGATGGGTAATAAATATTCTTGGCTTTGGAGATGTTGTTAATTATATTGCAGGTAACTCTTCTTTGTAATTTAATAATAAAAGGGAACAAATTGTTAGCGGCAAAATAATTTTTTTAGTCAATTATAAAGTATATTAAGTTTCATCATCATAGTAAATTTAAGTTTAGGTTATTTATATTTATTGGTAACTTTATTTTTGTTTGCGACAATTTATGCAGTATGACATTGAAAATTTAACGCGTTAGAATTAAATGGTTTAAATTATATATTATTTTGCATGCATCAGCCATTTATCCTTTGGTATTGACACATCTTTAACACAATTACAAATTGAAATAGTTCGAAACTATATAATTACATCATACTGAAATTTTTTTTTGTATCGTTACTCTAGGTAATGGTAACAGTAAAAAGTGTTCTGCTAACTCCAGGTTGTTGTATCAACGATATACAACTGTATCGTTACTCCAGATAATGGTAACAGTAAATATTGTTCTGCTTACTCTAGGTTGTTGTATTAACGGTACACAACTGTATCGTTACCATAGGTAATGGTAACTGTATATAGTGTTCTGCTAACTCCAGGTTGTTGTATTAACGTCATGCAACAAATAAAAAACATAATTACTCCTATACGGACTAGACATGAAGTTTATTCATATTTAGTGGTAGAAGATTACTGTACTATTAAGCTTTAGGTAGCAAAATACAGGACCCTGCCTTAAGTTTTATTGAAAAAGGTTAGTAATTTTTACAAAAAAAAAATAATAATAACCCGAATCAATAACCACTTGTGATATCCACAGTGATAATGGCGTGATTTTTTTAATGGTACCGATGTGAGGAAAGGAAATTTTGCATAGTTTACAGAAGTTACCATGTAAAATTATGAGTTTTGTAATTTAAAACAATAATTATACTTAAATATAAAGTAATAAATATGTTATCTAACTTCTTACATGAAGACCGATTACATTGATGCCAAATATTCTTTCAGTATATGTGAGGTTTATTACTTAATTCAGAAACTTAAGGGGATCCCATAATCATGCATGGCATTGCTTATTATGTGGTCAGGAAGTGATGTATGATGACTTTCGATGCTGCCTATAACTGCATATTAAGCAAAACCTAAACCATAAAAAATTATGAATTTAATTGTCTGAAACAATGCTGATACATAACAATTCATTAACAATAATGATGAAACAATAACGATAACTATACACAATAACAATGCTGAAACTTACAATTCTTTAACATAGAATAATAAATGTATAATTTTATTTCTTACAGGAAGACCACCCGTAGGGATGCCAAAAGTTCGAATACCAAATGCATAAGAATGATTACTCCAATCAGAAACTTAAGGGGTCCAATAATCAAACGTACTTGACATTGTTTTTTCTATAGTCAGAAAGTAGACCATGTTATCATCGCTGATGGTTTTCGCTGCAACCTATCTGCATATGAAGACAAAACAGTAACCTGATAAAATAATGAATTACTTGATTAAATGCAGTAAAGATTTTTAAACATGGAATATTAAATAGTTTTTTTACTACTTACATGACTACCAATCGCATCTATGCCAAATGTTCTATTAGCAAATCTATGATTGATTACTCCAATCAGAAACTTAAGGAAGATTCCATAATCGTACGTGACATTGCTTCTTCCATGGTCAGGAACTGCAGCATGTCCCCGTCTCTGATGATTTTCGCTGCAGCCTAAGTGCATATTAAAGAAAACAAGTTCGATCGGACCTTGCTGACATCACTTAATCTCGCTGACAATGTCCACAGCTTCCTTCATGTTTTATTTATCGGGCGATCGTGTAGCGGTAAATTCTTTTTTCCTTTGCGCCGTACTTAGGGATGAAAAAAGCCATCACGGGCATTTGTGTTGTGTTACGGAGATTAGTATAAAGCTACACGAAATGCGTAAAAACATATTTGGTACGTGTCTTGGATCACATAAGATAATGTGTGGCAAATAAAAATCGGTCGTTATGCCGTCGTATGGACGAATATTATACTTTCTCTCATCGAATGGCCTTGCGTTGATCATACTCATTCACAAATAAAAACCACGAAAAAACAATTATTTCAAGCACTAATATTTTAAAAAGCGGAAATAATAAACCTTTAAAAACGTTTTTAGAAAAGAAGTAGCATTATAATGTTTAAAATTAATTTTTCAATCGGGTTGATTTTTTTTTTGTATTATTCTGATGTAAAGAGTCTTAATTTTTTTACGGTAAAAAAAGATAATATTCTCCTTAAAATGCTTTTTTATTTCATTTTTTTAGTTACAGTTAGTAAAAGTTCTCTAAAACAGCCGTTTTACTCCATTTCGTACGTTTTTATGTCTTATTACTTTCAATACGAAATATTAATAGATAATTTCATTAAAACAAACATCGCTACCTTAACTTATATTTTTAAAAAAAATCGTTCACTGTTGCTTTTCCCGTTTTCACACAGCAAACACAGACACATTTATAATAACACATTATTGATAAGACAAACAACCATACATTTGCAACCAGGTTTAAAACCCTTTACCTATTGTACCAGGTTGACTGAAGAAAACCTTTTTTAAACTCTCCGAATGCCTTGACTTACTTAATTTAACATTCATAGATTCAAGACCCATAATTTAACGTAGATTGAACATAGACTTTTTATCAAACAAAAATCAAAATGAATAATTCCTCAAAGGTATCTTTCTGTTTCTTCCTGTAACTAAAATCTTTCATCAAGAATTCAAACTGTATCAATAAGTTATGCTTTTTTTTATTTATTAAAAAACGATACTTTCCGGGCGTGAATCATTTGTCAATCCATAACCACAGAAAGTTTCCAACGAAAATCAATGGCCCTTTTTCCGAAACCCTAATTTGGCCTTTCTATCTAAACAAAAATCCGATATTCCGCAATATGAACCGGGGCATTCTTTCCTTTCTTCTCGTCTCCTGTGCTCGGGAAAAATCATTATTATTCTGAAAAAACAAAGAGGCAGAAGAATTCCAGCGAAATCTCGCTACAATCACCGGCAGGAAACAATTATACGATGCTGATTTCGACGAACAATGAGAGATAAAGCAGAGTTGGTGAACCAAATGTAAATAGGGATGTTAGAAAATTAAACGCTAAGTTTATCAACCTGTTGTCGGAAATGAACTATATTATATTGAATAAGTTATTTTCGAAGAGTTTAAAATTCCCGTGTTTAGAGATGATGTATTATTTTTTATCAGTTTTAAACTTAAATTCCTAAATCTTACATCCTCAATAATTTTTGCTGTATGTTAGCAACGAGCAAAAATTAACATTTTTTTTAGTAAAACTATTTTGAAATATCTAAGAATGAGAAGGGTATTGTATAGATAAATCCGAAATAAATTACTTTCTTGGTAAAAATTATATTTAAAAACATGTAAATGCTCAGTTTCATTTATCAAGGTTTAAAGATTATTTATTTTTAAATTTAAATACAGGAGTTAAATTTCTTCAAGGTTTAAAGATTATTTATTTTTAAATTTAAATACAGGAGTTAAATTTCTTCAAGGTTAGATGGATTTTAACTAACCCTGTAGAGGATATCAATCATTCACCAATGTTAACGAAGTTGTACAATGTCTTATTCTAGACAATTATTGTGTTAAAATGTACAACGTTATGAGTATTACTATGCTTTTCAGTACTTTAATCAACCGATTATATAAAGTAGTATTGTCATTCGTCTCAATTTTAATGTACATAATAAAATGTTAATATCACAGTAATGTTCTAAAAAATCTTTTATTTATCACTCTTCTATATATATATAGTGATATACAATCAAAATTTTTACAATAATAACAGAATAACAGACAAACTAGTAAATTAAATTAACGAAATTCGTATAGTCCAAAAAACGAAAAGAGCATAAACTTTGCAAAACATTTAACCTGAAAAGATTCTAAAGCGTGAGATAGTTACGCTTAAATAAATTGATTCATAGTTACATAATCTAATTTATTTCATGGAATAGTACTGTTTTCCAAATGAAGAACAATTTATTCTATTTCATATTTTTCTTATTTTTTAATTATTTGTGTTTCCAAGTAAGTAAATTTTTTGTTACTTCGTTATAAATTTTGACTCAAATAAATGTTAGTTATCTTTTTTTTGTAGTTTTGGTTTTGGCAACGTCGCAGATTAAATAAATTCATTTGTGCCCGGAATTGTGTGTGACTTTCACTAACTGAATTACCAAAGATATGGTGGTTTTATTGCTGCCATTGAACTCGTATAAAGACAAAGGAAATTAAATAATTGAGGCTATTGTTTTCTATTCCCAATGGGCTGTATGTTTGAAGACAATAATAATAATAATATGATACTTAAAAGCATTTGATTTATCGGTGAGTAAAAAAATATTATTTATTTGATGGCGTTTATGAGATTTTAATTTTATATGAGTAATCAACAAATAACGCTTACCTAATTAAGAAGTGGGGTTTCATCTGAACAAAGAGCATTTCCGCAAGCAGTATTTTGGATAATTATCCAATTAAAACCACCTTAAACAGTTCTTTAACTTAAAGATTTTCAATGTCAATTAATTAATTTAATTAACTTATTCTAATCTAAATTACCAGAACGCAATATCATGATTGTTCGTTTTAAAATGTTACAGTTAAATGCTCAATTTTATGTTGATAATGAAGTTTTAAGGGGAAAAAATAGTATCGAGTATGATCAAATAAGTTATTATAATGTGCAGCATATTGTGGATGGATTGGGAAAGGTATTTAAATAATAATTATCTAATTATTTATTTTAAAAAATCCTTTCAATTATACGAATACTATTTCTGAATTATATTAATTCGCTAGTTTCAGATTTATATGTATGTGTAAGATATTTTTCTTTATTCATATCCCATCGCAAAAAAAACCCTAATTTCCAACTGCAGTAACTTTGATATTTTGAGCATGCATAATACTTAAAGTAATCTTTGTTATCAATGATTGAAAAAGTAAAAGTTTTAATAGTTGATTTTGCCTATGACAATATAAAAAAATAACGGTGATGACAGGTTTTAATCGATATTCAAGTTACGTATCTGCAATTTAATCTGTAAATATGTAATTTAACCTATAAACCTTTTTTAAACTATTTTATCATTTCTTAATATTATAAATCAACGTGACTTTCTATTGGTAAAAATTTCACCATGGTGTATACGTGATATTTTAAACTAAACTAAAACTTCGCTAACACAACACACCCACACACACTCAATGAAACAAAAGTGATTAATAACTACTCCACCAACCCAAAATAATTTTAAATGGAGGGATTTTTACCTCACTCATTAACACTTTCCTTCCTGAAACTTCACGCCAGCTGCCTCGGTATTGTTCACCTAGATAGGATATTAAAGAAGATTTCGAAATAATAAGTTATTGTTTTTCACCGACTCTTTTCATTTTTTTATTTATAAAATAAAAGCCTAAAAAGAACCTGAAAAAGCGTCCATTTAAAGTTATATAATTTTTAGTAATTTGTACTACTGATTTTATTATATGATTTCTACATTTAAAATTATGGTATATTTTTTGTCAATTATGATGACGAGTTATTAAGGTTAAGTTAATATATTTGACTCTATACGGGAGTTCACGATAATCCTCCAAAATAATTTAGACCAGGAAGTTCTTATGAAAACAAGTACTTTTTTTTTTATATAAACCCATTTTTTTCACAGCATAGACCCAAATTTTATCGTGGTTCTAAAATACGACGCCAATAGCCCTCGAGTAACTCTAGTGCGACGATAATTCAAACCTAACTGAGATTTTATCAAATTTAAAAACTGAATTTCATATACAGAAGTGCTCAGAATAAGAACTCCTTTAGGTTAAGTGAAGTAACGTCGCATAAGATCTACACGAGTGTTTTTGGCGACGGACGTTATCGTAATTTTAAACCACAGCCAAATGACGAGCAGATTATCTATGTATATATACCACCCAATTTAACTTTTAAATGCGTTATCGTACGTGTAGTGTGAGGTCTTGAAACATAATTAATATGCACTTCCTCTAAGGGTATTAATCGTCGGATGCTTTAGCTGCAGATACTTTTTATGAGTCGGCAGTTTTTTTTTTTTTATTGGCAATGGTCGTTCCGAATCTTGGACCTTTTGCATGCAAGGGAAGCACTTTACCAACTGGGCCCCAACCCAAGAGCATTTTTACCTTCCCTGACAAAACATTAATAAAGCCCTGTTTTGATTGTATCGTACACAGTTAATAATGTTGTATTCTCTTGTCCATAGGCAGACACATTTTTGAAAGTCAAATAAGGCTGTTCTGCCGTTCTATAGTCGTTTTCATTCTGGGTTCCACACAGCCTCAGCAATCTGAAGGCAATTGTCCGAGTAACGATAATCGATGGGAGATTCACTAATTTGCGGAATGCTTGCAATATAGGACTCGTCCGTGCTATACAGGATGGTTATAAAATAACGCTCCCTATTCGGAGTGGTCTGTAGCTTGAATGAATAATCCAAATGCAAAAAACTTTGAGACACTTACTAATCAAGAAGGGGAAAAATAATGGTATAATAAAAAAGACAAAATCCTAAAAAAATAATCATAAAAAAGAATCATCATAAAAAAAAACTCGTCTTTTGACCAGAATCTAAATTACGAAACGTCGTCAATTATGGCCAATTACTGCCAACACAGCTAATTACGCCTCGTAATATAGAACCCTGGTCAAGAGACGAGTTTCTTTTTTACGAAAAAGAATGGAATTATAACACAGAAACTCTTCTCTTGACCAAGGTTATAATTACGAGGAGTAGCTAATCACGGCTAATTACGGCCAACACATCCAATTACGCCTCGTAATGTAGAACCCTGGTCAAGTGACGAGTTTGTTTTTTTATGATTCCATTCTTTTCCCCCCTTCTTGATTAGTAAGTGTCTCAAAGTTTTTTTGCATTTGGATTATTCATTCAAGCTACAGACCACTCCGAATAGGGAGCGTTATTTTATAACCACCCTGTAGATCTATATTGTCACATGTTTGATACTGGGATATGTTATGATTCTATCCGGGTCAATTTTTATTCCTACAAGGTGTCCAATTATAAGTCCTATTATACAGTCAGTGGTAAAACTATTCTAAAACTGAAGTAAACGTTTTAAAAATATAACTCAATCGCTCTCATTCTGACTTCAGCCAAACCCTTTAAATGCCTTTAAACGTTATTCTCTTCCGCCCAGGTTCCCATATACTGATTAAAGAGCTTCCCTAAGTTATCGAAGTATGTCTCTGAGGGGGGAATGTCAATAAATCTCTTTGCCGATAAGTGTATATCGATTTTCGGGTACCACTTCGCTTTCACTAGCAACGGAAAGACTTTAGGAACATTTTTCTTTTATGTTACGCCCATTTTTCTTTGTTTTTTATTATCCGAATTCTTCTTTTTAAGGGCACTTTTACTCGGTAGAGACAATTTCGGAGCTGTAAATTCCTCTTGAATTCTCCAGGTTGAATTGTAATTTCACCCGTATTGCCCGCGTTATCTTTGGGGAATCTACGGTTAGTGAGGGTTAAAAATAAAACGGCAAGCTATTCCGTTGAGTGATTAAACTGTAGTATAAGTTCATTGTCTCCAGTTTTATCTTTTTCTATCAGGTTTTCGTTGGCACAGTATCACTGTAAAATCCATATAATTTGATATCGCAGTTTGGTGGTAAAATAAGTGCTAACCTCATCATGATCTGTGAATTAACTTTATGATGTTAAGTTTATTGTGTGTGGTTTCAGTGAAAATGTTTGCACCTTCGGTACTCACATGTTCTCTGTCTAAAAAGTATCGTAGTAATATATGACTGAGCACGTTGTGAAAGCAGCGTTGTGCCCGAGAACAAACATTAAAACACTGTTGCGCAAAAAGAATATGCACAATGTGTTGCACATATACATAATTTGTTTTACAGTGCAAACTAAAATATAATTGCAATCTCATTCATAACAAATTAATAAACAAAGTAAAGCCATGTATCTCAACCCATTATGTCTATTCTATAATTAATTATTATAACATTTACGAACCAGCTACTAATTACAATACAAAAGTAGTATAATGCGAGTTTATTGAGCTTTGATTCTCAAAATCTATTTTTTTATATACAAACGTAAATGGATCTGTATTGTAGTGCTTATTTTATATTTCCCTTGAATATCCCTAAGGAAATTCCTAATGTATTTAACGTAATAATAAGAAACATGTTGTAATTCAATATATAGTACTGTAACAAGTCAATATATAATAATACTTTGGAAACAAAGCCAAAAAATATAAGTAATAACAAAAATATTAAGTATCTAATATATTTTGGGACTGTGGAACATTCCCCATTTGTAACGAATGATAATATTGACGATACTCTCTCTCCTCCTTGAAATCGGATTCCCCTAGCTTAACTATGTTTGTCCCCAGACTTGTCCTATTAATAGATCCTATTAGTCATATAAACCATTCCTCCATTTATGATGATCAAAGCAGATAAACAATTTCCTACCACGGCAGTAAACAAAGTTACCCGCGCCGTCGTGTTTCTTTCCTCCTCAAACAAATTTCCCATGCCTTTACAAATAGCAAATCTAATTTGTCATCGTAATTAAACTCGCTAATGTGGGAAATTAGAAGCATCAGCAGGTTCAAGCTCCTTATCCGGATCATCTTCCGCATGAACTGCAAATTACATTTGGTTCAGTTCGGACGAAAATACAACGTTTTTTAAAAGTCAGTGAGGTTAATAACCTAAGTTAATAACTCAGGATATCAGATCTTAAACACTTGTTCGCAAATAGGGAGAGCTCGTAATGCGATACCTAATTCTTTGTCCCCAAAAGCGCCCCTAAACTGTGGGAAGAACCCACTTGTGAAATTACTCACTGTAGAAAAACAGTCTCTTTAAAGATGAAACTGATACAAAAAATATCAAACTTGGATTTTTTTAGGTGTAATTAGAGAAATTGCAATGTAGTTGACCTATGAATTCGTAAGCTTTTGGGATATAATGGGTTATTTATTATTTTTTTTTTATAAAAAATGATTTTTTATGAAATTTTTTTTGGAAAGTATTAGTTGCGCGGAAAGATGAAATTAGGACTTAGAGCTGTTGCACTTTTGACTGATGGTTTCAAGTACGTGAAAAGTAGTAGCTATTATGTCGACAATGGGTTCGCTACAATTTGAGTGAAGTATCTACTTAAGATAAGCGTGCCAATAAACGTTTATAAAGCATCTAATGATGCGATAGATACATAATTTCTGTATTTTGATACGTTTTCTACATAAACATTTAATTGTGTTTCTTATAAAATTGAGCAATTAGTAGAATGTAAGATTTTTTTCAAATAATTTGATGAAAAATACCCCAATTAAGTTGAATACGGTGTAAAATTTCTCTTCTGGGGTGGTCTTCATTTTCTTCGAGTGAAATGGCAAAACAAATACTTCTTTGTGACAGTAAAGTTTAAGTGCTTTAAGAAATAGATAATATCCATTATTACAAAAAGGGTTTTGAAACAAGTCATTATTTGAATGGTCAATTGCCAAACTTTCATTCTTTAAAGTATAACTCATATAAAGTCTGCTCTTTTCATTAGCGACTTGTCCAATTGAATTTGCGATTGCCCTAAGTTGACAATGAATAAAATCCCTCTATCTTTGTTATAAAGTTTGGAGAATGTGAGTTTAGCAACTATACCAATCAATTATTTTTTTACGTTATTTACCTTTCTACTTGAAAATCAGTACTGCAAAATTCATATTCATTAGCAATTGTATATTGCACATTACAAAGTTTGTTTACTATTAGGAACACAGAAACGATGTGCTAAAACTTAATCGGAGACTATTGACAAACCGTTGTTCCGCTAATGTCATTATGCTTCAATTAAAAATTGAATAAAAACTTTTTACTATTGCTCTAATAAATCCTTATAGTAGAAGAATATAAAAATATAAACATAGTTAAGTCTATTGTATAAGAATTCAACCTGGAAATGCCTTTTAAGTGCGTGTTTTTGTAACGTTTTAGCAAATAACAATATGGCCCTTTTTTATCCAACCTTTTTTTAATTAACCGAATTAAATATGATTAATATTTTTCAAATGAATTTCCTAATTCCATAAAATCTCTTAACTATTTTACAAAAATAAATTATTCCACCAGATGTATTTGTAAAAAGTAAAACGTTTTTCATTAATATAAATTAGTTTATTATATTTATTATTTTCTATTTCAAATTAATGAATTGTGACATTATTTCATTTTATTGCTTGTGATGTAACAATCAACAAAACATTTTGTAGCAATTACAAATTTGTTTTAAAATTTTTTTTATTTTAATGAAAGAAAATATTATTTCTTCGTAAAACTTTATTGTTATTCAAATACGTTAATATCCACGACATTTTTCTGCCAATTTATTTATATGAAATTTATAAATGACATAAGGGTTTTTTTTATTTATGCATTAAAGGATTATGTAAATCTTGTTGCTGTTTTTGTGTCCGTTTATATCAAACAGAAGGTTGTCAGGTCCTCCATCCATTTTATTTTCTCTTTTATATGATATTTAATCACTTAAAATCCAAAAAAATGATCTTATTCTTTAAATACTAATATTTCTTTAAAAATTATCACACTTGTAAAAAAAAAAAGTTGTTTTGCAATGAATGTATTCATTTTTTTTTATCACGCACGATTATGATTTAGTTCTTTTTTTGACTAACAAATGAAGGCAATTGCTCCCTTGACAAATTTTTTGCTTCCTTTTTTTCACATCTATCACCCTCCATGTTTGTTTCCCCTCCCTCGCAGATATTCACAGCATGTGGCACGGCCCCACAATTTACTTGCATTTTTTTTCTTCTTCACTCCCCGTGGGTGACAAAAACAAGGATATTAAACAAGTAAAAAAATGATATCGATAACTGTTTTTTTAATGCTTTTACTGGTAGAACTAGCTTTAAAGGATTTTGAATATCAATTATTAGATTTGTTTGTTTCGCAACTAACTTATTCATATTAAGTGTTTATTATAAAGTTATATATCCCTCATTAAAAAAATAATAAAATTTCTCCGTCCTATCTCACTATTGTTTGTAATTATATAAGTAGTACGATTAAAGACAGCTAAAATATTACTCGCTAAGTGAAAACTAATAATATTAAGAAAATAAAGTTTATATAGACTTGATGTATTACCACTTTAAAATATCATCTTTAAAATTAAATTACATAATTGTGAGTAGCTAATAGTTTCTGTATGTGTTTGTGTGTGGCAATTAAGATTTTAAGTTGCTCTGTATAAAAGTTATGGATTGGTCAACTCTGGCTCCTATTATACTGTAGTGAAAAAATAAATAATTTTGTGAAATTAATAAAGGTTCAGTATTAAACTTGGAAATAGCCATAACCAATATTTTTTTAGAAAACAACTACAAAAATGACTTAATTGGTGTTAAGATAATAGTTTATAATAGGTCAGTAAGTTATGGCTCAGTTGATCTTAACTTTTACATGTCAAGTAATGTATGGTAGTATTATTAAAGATTTTTGACCAAGTTTATTATCTGCGTAATGAACAGAACCTTACCAAAATCTTATTCAACTTTTCCTCAAAAAAGCCATTGAATGATTCGATAAAAAAATCTGAATCAAGCAGATATCAATGACGTTTCCAGTTCTATACATTATTATATACTAGAAATCCTAAATTATAATAACGTTAAGGTGTTAAAACAATTAGTAACAAATGCATACTGATAACGTGGTAAATTCTTAAGGATAAAGTCAAGATCCAAAGAAAAATATTTTATTAAATTTTTTAAAAATAATCAAGGCAAAATTAATTTTCAGTATAAAATTGACTAGAGTAAATTATTATTTTTTTAAGTTAAATGAATGAAAAAAAATATATTAACAACTAGTAACTGTTCTTTTAAAATAAAGTAATTTTATCTTTTCTCGAACACCCTCTAAACCCTCCTAACTTCGTTAGTAGCCGTATTTTCTTCTCGCTCTGTTGATTGAAGAACATACCAATAATAACTTCCACCCCCACATTAGGAGGGAAAAATTTAGAAAAAAAAAATCCCGTCACCTAAAGAACCACTGGGGTGTCTCACGTAACTAGAAGTAGTTCTTACTTTTAGAGTAGCGAATGTTACACCTTAAGTAAAAAAGTGGAATTACAGACAAACTTGACTTTATGAATTGAAATTTCTTTAAAAATGAACATTGAGCAAATAAGAATTGATAATGCAAGAAATAATTCGATTTATACAATGTTTGGTTAATAATAAGCAGGTCCATCACATTTCAACCGATGACATTTTAAGAGTACTCAAAAGTTTAGCTGAACTCTCAATTTAATCCAAAACATTCTAATTTTTGGTTATGTGTGTCTGTGTGGTAAAGAGTTGTTTGTTATTTCATTCAGCATGATGTAAAATATATAGTTTAAAAGCTAATTTAAAACTTCTGTGAGTGATTCAGACGTATAAACAATTCACCTGGCTATTAGGTCCATCGCAACGAGCATATTTTTTTTTTTAAGCATTAAAGTTTTACTAATTGTTAAAATTTAAATTACGGAAGGTTCATTTATAATTATCTGCTACAGAAATATAAATAAAAAAAATGAATCTTTCAGTTTAAGATTTTAGATCTAAACTCACGCCGTAAAAATAGTGTTACACTTTTGCCACCCTGATGGTAGATAAAAGTTAATGTGTAAAATAATGTAAATCTATTTATAATTATAAAAAAGTTATTATTCCCAAAACTTAATCGCAAAATTAACGTTTCGGGTGCTTTGCTTATAATAAGGGCATTTGTTGTAGTTTTTGGAAACTTGGAAATTGTCCAACTCTTTATCGCCTAAATAAACAAAATAGTTACTAACTTCATGTACATTTAAATGACTTAAAGTTATTTTAGACATTCAATTAATGAATAAATCTCATAAAAACACGATTTTATCCAAAAATAGGTTTATGTAATCTGATTAGCATTTTACGCATTCAAGAAAATTTCCTTTTAATGCAAGTATTTACATTTTTACGGAAAGCATCGTTTTTATCATTTCCCCAATTCCCAAAAGTTTCCATTTCTGTTTCCATTCAAGGCATGCCATTTACTTTGAAAACACCGTCCCTCGTGGGTCTCCTTTAGCGCACTACTTTCTTCCGCATTTGTTATTCTGTTAATCGCTTGTCTTTGCCCACCAGTCCGTGACGCGGTTCGTGTTTCAATACGCCTTTTATTTTTCCAATGCTAAAAGATATAACGATCTTGCGCGTGACTAACCCCTCAACTGTTTTGTTTTAGAGATATTCAAGACAGTATAATCATTACATTGGTATTTGTTATTTTAATCTGGAAATAGTGGTATAATATTGTTATTATTATTAGCATTCAAATCATATAAACCCAAGGCAAATCAATTAATTAGGATCAACAGCTGATAATCGAATTTCTCAGAAAAGCGGCATGTTTACATTATCGACATGAAACAAAATCACAATCATTCTAAAGAATAAAGCATCGCCCACAAGTTTGAGTTGTATCATGATTTTTGTGTATGATTTTAAACACGTTGTCGTTATGTACCTTCATTAAAGTTTCATACAAACGTGAAAATTAAAAAGCACATGTGTTGTCATACTACCAAAAGTCAAACGTTCTACAATATGTATCAAGAATCTAAAATAACAAAAACTAATTAGTACAGTCCATTGAAAAAATGAATTCCTAAAGTGCATAGTTGAATTAAACTTTTAGGCTGTTTTTCATTAAATAATAAACAAAATGTTATTGAATCTTCAAAGTAAAACTTCCTCTCATATTACGATAATTTCGCAGAATACATTTACATTTTAATTTTTTTAATTTTGTAATCAAAATGCTAGCAAAATTTGTCTGTTACAGGAGTAATTTTAGTTTAATAATGAGTATCAAAATGTATAAAAAAAACTAAAATTCTATACGATTTTCCACCTCTCTCAAATTCGGAATTTTAAAATTTGTCTTATTATCATAAGCCTAAAACTTGTTAAAGTTATCCAAGAATCAGAAACATATATTTAATGTTCCTAAAAAATAACACCAATTTTTAATCCTGAGTTGGTTTAAGTTTCATCAAACGTTCCCGAAAGTACCCTCATGGAAGGGTATTTTTCAAGTATCTCAATTCGGGAACGATACTCGTTTATAAAAAATCCTATTTTTATCTCAGTTTTAATGGTTTTGTTTCCGCAATATGTGTTTATCAGCCGACATGTTTGATTTTCGGAAGTCAGCCACACAGGATTCCTTGTTTTTTTATAGAAGAAAGCGAAAGATCTGATGCGCAGATATCGATAAAATTTATTGACAAAGGGCGTGTTATTGGAAGCCATTTTTCTTTCTTACGATTTCTTGTTCGTTTTTTTCCGCTTCTACTCTCACGTCGTTTTATAAATCTTAAAAAAGCTATTGTAAACTGTACACGTACGTTTTGAAATATCTTTTTATTTTCTCAATAAAGTTTGGAAACCTTCAACACATGTACAGCTTCTATGAACAATTTGAAATACATTTGGAATATATAATTTATTTATGATCTGCGTTTATCCAGTAGATTCTTCATAGAACAAGAAAAATGTGTAAAAGAAATATATTTTTCATTAATATAATTTTAGTTTATGTTATTTAACTTATTTTGTTGTGCTGCTTATTTAAAAAAATATATATTATTTCCTTTTTTCTCTTAAAATATGTAAGAAAGGAAAACAATTAAGGAATTATTGAAATTAGGCCTTTTGTTGAGTTTTAGATTGAATAAAAATTTTATGTATTATGAATGTATATTTTCATGTATAAATCATTTGATTTCATAAACAAACACTTGCACCACATCTTTTATTAGTTTTCTAATCATAATTAAAAATTTAAGATGGACATTTTTGCATAAATTTATTGCATATTAGACAATTTTGAAATGTTTTACACAATTTATTATATTACATAAATTGACAAGAAAAACAAATGTACAAAGAAAATACAACAAATACAAAATCAACTGAGTAAATAACTTAAGAAAATGATGATAAAGTAGTACATTGTCTGTTGGTACGCATATGCATTTGGAGAAACTAATTAATTTTACAGCAAGTTAAGTTTTTAGAATGTTAACTAACTCAAATGTCTGCAAGCGGGATAACAAGCATTACAATTTCAGTTATTTGTAAAGAAATTCATTTATTATTTAATTTATTTCTGGGGAGTAAAGAAAAATCATTACGAAGAGAGATAAAAAAAAATGTTTTTACCATTGAATTATTAATAATTCAAAATTTACTTAATAATTAACTTTGTTATTTTAGTGTCAGTTTAAGTTTTCTTTTTATTTATCCTATTGTAATAAAATAATTTGACTATTTGAATTGAATAAGGTTCTATTTTTTCATTTATTCAATAAAATACTTCAAAATAATTCTTTTAAATAAGGTATTTAAAATCACCCAATAATAATGCTAAGATTCTTAAACACCAAAGGAAATATATATTAAATACAACAAATACCATAATAAGAAACACATTTGAAAACACACATACGAAAAATAATACCGATAATACAGTAATGCCACTTAAAAAATGATATGATATAAATACAATAGAAATTCAAGTGCACAATGAAAACTTTTCTAGTCAAAAGGGTGTTTACACAATGAATTTATGATACATGACACAAAACTGAAACAACAAAAAACACAAACATAATTCAATACTTTAAATTTTCTATAATCTAATGGGATTGTGATTACAGATACCAGGGAACAAAATCTGAAATAAATGTAAAAATATAATTAAAGAAATAACATTTTTAGTAAGTTAATATGATGTAAATCTTCAAATACTGAAATCAAGTAACAAAGACCATACAGGGAATCTTACTAATGTAACAACAGATTTCCAGGATAATTATATAAATATAAAACTCTTACTTTCATCAGTAAGTGTAATTGAGGTTATTTTAGCTTGACACATAATAAAATCACTTTAATTTTAATAATTTTACACGTACGTTTTATTTGAATACAAACTTAAAATTAATATAGGATGAAATCAATTATTATTCAAAGTAAAATGAGTATACAGCATTGTCCAAAAATATGGGCAAGATACTACATATATTTTACTCGAATATAAATTTAAAAATATTATCTACGACAATAATTAATTTTAATTTTAAAGGTAACAGAAAAGTGAGAGATAAAAAATTGTTTCGCAATCAATACTTCACTCAAATTTTCAAATCTGATTTTAGAATTAGTAAATGTTCAATAAAATAGTATTTAGTACTCACCTTACCTGAGATTTCTTTTCACAAATAATACATTAAAAACAAATTCTTAAGGTGCTCAAAACACATAAAACAAAGAAAAATATGCAATAGGAAGGCTTGAGTCTGAAAAAAAAACATATTATTAGTATACTAGTTTACATAATATTAGTATTATTAGTATTTTTAATTAAAGCTATAAATAAATTTTGCTATCAGAATTCTACACGTAATAAAATACAATAAAAAAATAATTACATTTGTGACTTTTTCTAACATGAAGATGGAGCATATATTTGGAAATTGTAAAAACTTTTATGAATAAACAGATATATAAAATGATATTTTACATAAATTAAAAAAAAAATCCCTATGTAATTTTTTTTCCAACAAATTAAAGACATTTTTTAAAACTATTTAATTTCAATATTAATTAACTTGTAGGAAACGTTGCTAAATTTTCTGAATTTCTTGAATATAAACCACTTATAAACAAATATTACACCTAGATATATATTTCGTATTCATATCAAAAGTGGTGTGTTTAAAAAAGTGTATATATTCCCATTACTATACTAATAATTATTTCACTGCAAATGCGAAAACTTTTCATTTTTTAAGGGAAATATTCAGCCCTATTTTCTAAAACCTAAACTTTTAATTAATGCACCTCATTTAAAGCACACATTTATAAAGTAAAATAATCAGATGAGCCATATTTTCTATTAAATGAATCCTCAAATGATTAAACAAATCTTAAAGAAGAGTACTATAATGGAGAATGGACCAATGTCCCGTATTTTACAATTTCTCATAAGCCCTTTTTTAAAGGGACACAAAAAAAAATCCTTCCATTTTGCGTGTTTGGAAATAATTATTTGTTCTTTGTTTAGTCCCCTGATGCATTAAGAATGTAATCTTGAAAAGATAAAATTTTCGATATTTTTCCCAATGGACACCAAAGGAATATCTTAAATATTTAATTAACTTTTCTGCAGACAAAAATAAAAGAAAGCAATTCGAAATTAAAATATTTATCATTTTAATCAAAGAGTAAAGGGTTGATTGGTTTTCATTGTGTATGCTTAAGAAAAAGATCTGACTTATCAAATATTAAAAAAAATATATATCTATTTTACTATTTGTTGATAAAGGATCAAAGTGAAATATCGTGGGTAAAAACTGAACCTAAAATCTGACGGATCAGCGGTTGTGAAAAATGCCATTAAGTGTGTATATCTCATCAAACTTTTCTTATTTGCTTCTTGTTTAATGATTTCAAAAGCCAAATCTAACAAATAACTTTCGTTTAGTTTAAGGTTTGATCAATTCAATACTGGAGAATGTTAGTTTAAAAAAAATGTATATATGTTGAATTTCTCAAGTGATTACACGTTTTTAATTTAAGTTTAAAACATTGAAAAGATACAAAAAATATGCTCAGATGAAATGTAATCTAATTTATAATCCGAAAACGCATGATATTAATTCGTACAAACTGACAACCAAGGTGTTATGTTTATTCATATACTTATTTTAACGTGATAGCAGAATATAAATCTATTATTGTGTTAAACAGACATTTTCATAAACAATGACTTGTTTTAACCAGTAACTGTAGAAAACCATTGGTTTCATTTGGCTCCAAGTTGGTTGAATTTGGATTAACATTATACTTTTTATCAAGTGTGTCGACATTTAGTTTAATGTTTAATGTCAATAAACCTAAACTGAAAATGGTACGAATGAAACTTAAAATGTTAAAAGAAAAAGGAAAATATTAAATACTAAATTAAATATTTTACCTAAACTTTGAAAAACACAAACTTCCGACCCGCAATTTAAATAACAACGCCTACTCTAAAACTTAGATTACGTGAAAAAAAACATTTCAAGAAGTGAAAATATTTCTTAAAATTCCATATCAATCCGCAGTAAAGGGGGAAGCAAAGGGGTAAAATCTAGAGTAAAAAAATGTGACTAGAGAAGAAAAAAATCTACCTCCAAAAGTGGTTTCTGTCAAAGTGCCACTTTGAAACATCTTTACTGACTGCGTTATTGATATATTGCGAAGCCTGATGCAAGCTTAAAGGGTCATATAGCATGAGTCCGGGATAAGGGATTGGATACGGGAAATCAATGTGGGATTGTTTCAGAATCACTAAAAAACGGGCATTTTATCGTTGACCTACATATTTTTTTGTCAAAGAAAGTGCCGTGAAGTATGTAAGTTTCTTTTAATAAATGTTGAACTGCGGTAGGTTGCGTATAAGTAGATAACAAAATGTAGTCAAATACTCTGGAATTTTTTTATTATTATTTTAAAACAAAAATAAGGTTCTTGCAAATGTAAGAAGTTTAGTAGGTTTAATTATAATCTTAGTGCATCAATTAATTCAAAGTGTAACTTTAGGTTCTTTTTAAGTGCATAACAAATTCACAAATCCTTTCAAATAAATCTAAAGAACCTATTTTTACCCAATGCAAACTAATTTAAAATATTTTTAAAGATAATTAAATGTACTTTATAATTTTATATTTTAGCACTTTGGTGTTAACTGTTTTGTTTTCGATCTTTATAAATAAAAGTATTTTATTTTAGTTCATTAACTAAGAGAAAAATCCATAACTAAAAACTCTGTATCCTATCGTTAACCTACATATTTCTTTGTCAAAGAAAGTGCCGTGAAGTATGTAAATAAGCATATAATATATGGTTTTAAGTTTCTACTTATAATTACAAAAACTCTCTAGAATAACATCAACGCTGTCATTAAAAGCATCATTAATAGATAAAAATATAAACATATTAAAACAAAAATAAACGTATTTCTGCACCAAAACTGAAATAACTTTCTACGATCCTTATTTAGTCGTATTATCTGCCCACAAAAGTCATTCTCGCCTTCTTGCCATGACCAGCTGCCCTCCCCTATCTAATTCAGGCAGCAGAATCGAAAAAAAAAGGCATCACCGGTCAGTAAGAGCTTTTCGGAAATGACTAGCCATCAGGAAATACCAGAACACCGAATAGCCGCTGTTGGTAGGGAACTATGGCTCCAGTACTAGATACTAAATTACCGGTCATTTTTGAATAACACTTAACAGTTTTTGTTAATTTTTGGCAGTCACTGGGTATACTGTTCTTCACAATAAAATGTGCTTCAAATTCAAAGCAAAATAGAGTATCTGCGCTTAGGAGGCTCACTATTAAATAAAAGAGTATTTATCTGATTTCAAAAGAAAATTACCCAATTTTTTGAAATAACTGAAACATTGTTGTTGCAAAATACAATGTATTCTCTTTTAAAACTCGTTCTAAAATCGGTTTAGGAATGCTTTATAATGAAAATAAAAAAAATTTAAAAACGGCTGAAAATCCAGCAAGCTATAAGACAGACATAACTCGTAGCGTTTAAAGTTTAAAATGTTCAACAAACAATATTTATCTTGAGTTATTCAATGTCGTACAAAATTGTTGGGTTAGTTTAAAATTGCTTTAAAAATAAGAAAATTACAATTATAAAAATCCAACGTTTTTATTTTATTAGTTCCATTCAACAAAAAAAAAAAAATTAGGAATTTTTCATTATTTCAATTCATTGGAATTTTTTTAACATAAATTTTCATCACGAAAGATTGAATCGTTCTATTTTATATAAATTGTTTTTTTTTTTCTTTTTATTTACTGCATTAATATTCTTACCAAAATTTAATCGATAACATTCAATTGAGTTACAATTTATTACGAAAAAAATATACAATCCTCTTTGCATTGAATCATATTCAGTTTTCTTATTATAAAAAATAACAGGTAGTCACGATCATGATTATAACTTCTTCACATCTTCAGTCATTCCAACAGCTGTCTGAAGCATGCAGTTAGGGCACAAAGCAGAACATTATTCGGTGTTTTTATCGTAAACGATGCATCGAGGAAAAATAAAAGAGCTATGCTGAGACAAAAAAATGTATCCAGGAGGAATATCGAAGGATCTATGCTTATTGGGGATGGATATAAAGCCGATTTGTAGTTGAAGTAAAAATAGAATTGCAAGGCCAATGAGGCTTCTGGAACTGCTCATTGACTACATAACAGTGTGGCGGTGTGCCCTGTGCTGAACTAGATCTGCAACTTTTGCTAGAGCAGCTAACCAAACTTCAACTAATTGTGTCAGGTGGCGCTGCACTTCCGGCCACATGCTATATAAGCTGCGTCGCCGACCAAAACATCCTCTTTGCCACATCTTAATTTCCACATGGCACCTGTCACGACCTCTCCCCTGGTCGACATGCCACGTATTTTGACTTTAGTTTTTTCGTATTGTTAAGTTTGTACAATGGTTAGGAATTTTTATTTATATTAAATTTATTGATGGTTGTTTTAATAAAGGCTGATTTTAAATGAAGCTTGGAACTTTCTTCAACGCCTACTTCTAACACCCACAAACTGGTGACTTTCGGACTTGTAACTTGCAACCTACGACCTGTGCAACTACGAAAATGTCTTGGGTTCCAGTTCCGATGTAGCATGACCTGCGTGTGACCTCGCCAACACGTGCGCTGGCTCCTCACCGTCTTGCCGTGGTACCCCATCGATCTGCCGCTGTACCCCAACGACCTGCCGTGGTACCACACTGTCCTGCCGTGGAATCGCACCGTCCTTCCTTGGTATTGCACCTTCCTGCCATGGTTCTCACCGACCTGCCGTGGTACCCCACCGACTTGCCGTTGTACCGCACCGTCCTGCCGTGGTATCGCACCGTCCTGCCGTGGTATCGCACCGTCCTGCCGTGGTACATCACCGACCTGCCGTGGTACCTCACCGTCCTTCCGTGGTTCCTCACCGACCGGCACTGGCTCTTCACGCAACCGCAAATCAAAGTCCTGAGACTCACTTCAGGCAGCAAAGTCCTGAGACTCACTTCAGGCAGCAAAGTCCTGAGACTCACTTCAGGCAGCAAAGTCCTGAGACTCACTTCAGGCAGCAAAGTCCTGAGACTCACTTCAGGCAGCAAAGTCCTGAGACTCACTTCAGGCAGCAAAGTCCTGAGACTCACTTCAGGCAGCAAAGTCCTGAGACTCACTTCAGGCAGCAAAAGTCCCGAGACTCGCTTCAGGCAGCAAAAGTCCCGAGACTCGCTTCAGGCAGCAAAAGTCCCGAGACTCGCTTCAGGCAGCAAAAGTCCCGAGACTCGCTTCAGGCAGCAAAAGTCCCGAGACTCGCTTCAGGCAGCAAAAGTCCCGAGACTCGCTTCAGGCAGCAAAAGTCCCGAGACTCGCTTCAGGCAGCAAAAGTCCCGAGACTCGCTTCAGGCAGCAAAAGTCCCGAGACTCGCTTCAGGCAGCAAAAGTCCCGAGACTCGCTTCAGGCAGCAAAAGTCCCGAGACTCGCTTCAGGCAGCAAAAGTCCCGAGACTCGCTTCAGGCAGCAAAAGTCCCGAGACTCGCTTCAGGCAGCAAAAGTCCCGAGACTCGCTTCAGGCAGCAAAAGTCCCGAGACTCGCTTCAGGCAGCAAAAGTCCCGAGACTCGCTTCAGGCAGCAAAAGTCCCGAGACTCGCTTCAGGCAGCAAAAGTCCCGAGACTCGCTTCAGGCAGCAAAAGTCCCGAGACTCGCTTCAGGCAGCAAAAGTCCCGAGACTCGCTTCAGGCAGCAAAAGTCCTGAGATTCAAATCAGGCATCATCACCACTCGCAGGCTAATGGCAAGGCCACATGCTAACCTCCTCCGTTGTCAAAGATGCAGCACTGAATTCCTTCAGCTACTGCGACAGCACATGGAGACTCTCCGGCCAAAGTCGGCTTCTCACCATACCGCTGGAAAAGTGTTCGTTCATCCTGCTCTTTCAGACTGTACCCACGTTTTTGTGAACGTTTCAGTGAACAGTGGTCAATATGTTTCGGTTCCGAATTCAGACAATGTCTCTTTTCAGAACTATAAACTGCAAGTCCTGAGACTCACTTCAGGCAGCAAAGTCCTGAGACTCACTTCAGGCAGCAAAAGTCCCGAGACTCGCTTCAGGCAGCAAAAGTCCCGAGACTCGCTTCAGGCAGCAAAAGTCCCGAGACTCGCTTCAGGCAGCAAAAGTCCCGAGACTCGCTTCAGGCAGCAAAAGTCCCGAGACTCGCTTCAGGCAGCAAAAGTCCCGAGACTCGCTTCAGGCAGCAAAAGTCCCGAGACTCGCTTCAGGCAGCAAAAGTCCCGAGACTCGCTTCAGGCAGCAAAAGTCCCGAGACTCGCTTCAGGCAGCAAAAGTCCCGAGACTCGCTTCAGGCAGCAAAAGTCCCGAGACTCGCTTCAGGCAGCAAAAGTCCCGAGACTCGCTTCAGGCAGCAAAAGTCCCGAGACTCGCTTCAGGCAGCAAAAGTCCCGAGACTCGCTTCAGGCAGCAAAAGTCCCGAGACTCGCTTCAGGCAGCAAAAGTCCCGAGACTCGCTTCAGGCAGCAAAAGTCCCGAGACTCGCTTCAGGCAGCAAAAGTCCTGAGATTCAAATCAGGCATCATCACCACTCGCAGGCTAATGGCAAGGCCACATGCTAACCTCCTCCGTTGTCAAAGATGCAGCACTGAATTCCTTCAGCTACTGCGACAGCACATGGAGACTCTCCGGCCAAAGTCGGCTTCTCACCATACCGCTTCAGGCAGCAAAGTCCTGCGACTCACTTCAGGCAGCAAAGTCCTGCGACTCGCTTCAGGCAGCAAAGTCCCGCGACTCACTTCAGGCAGCAAAGTCCCGCGACTCACTTCAGGCAGCAAAAGTCCCGAGACTCGCTTCAGGCAGCAAAAGTCCCGAGACTCGCTTCAGGCAGCAAAAGTCCCGAGACTCGCTTCAGGCAGCAAAAGTCCCGAGACTCGCTTCAGGCAGCAAAAGTCCCGAGACTCGCTTCAGGCAGCAAAAGTCCCGAGACTCGCTTCAGGCAGCAAAAGTCCCGAGACTCGCTTCAGGCAGCAAAAGTCCCGAGACTCGCTTCAGGCAGCAAAAGTCCCGAGACTCGCTTCAGGCAGCAAAAGTCCCGAGACTCGCTTCAGGCAGCAAAAGTCCCGAGACTCGCTTCAGGCAGCAAAAGTCCCGAGACTCGCTTCAGGCAGCAAAAGTCCCGAGACTCGCTTCAGGCAGCAAAAGTCCCGAGACTCGCTTCAGGCAGCAAAAGTCCCGAGACTCGCTTCAGGCAGCAAAAGTCCCGAGACTCGCTTCAGGCAGCAAAAGTCCTGAGATTCAAATCAGGCATCATCACCACTCGCAGGCTAATGGCAAGGCCACATGCTAACCTCCTCCGTTGTCAAAGATGCAGCACTGAATTCCTTCAGCTACTGCGACAGCACATGGAGACTCTCCGGCCAAAGTCGGCTTCTCACCATACCGCTGGAAAAGTGTTCGTTCATCCTGCTCTTTCAGACTGTACCCACGTTTTTGTGAACGTTTCAGTGAACAGTGGTCAATATGTTTCGGTTCCGAATTCAGACAATGTCTCTTTTCAGAACTATAAACTGCAATACAACCCGGTCTGACCGAAAAGTCAATTTCGCTTTCATTATTACTGTTCTCAATTGTAAAATTGCTACTAATCAATTTTTTCATAGTTTTTTTTTTCTATAAACTTTGTATTTTTTCGTCTTTTAGACTGGAGGGGGAGTGATGTGGCGGTGTGCCCTGTGCTGAACTAGATCTGCAACTTTTGCTAGAGCAGCTAACCAAACTTCAACTAATTGTGTCAGGTGGCGCTGCACTTCCGGCCACATGCTATATAAGCTGCGTCGCCGACCAAAACATCCTCTTTGCCACATCTTAATTTCCACATGGCACCTGTCACGACCTCTCCCCTGGTCGACATGCCACGTATTTTGACTTTAGTTTTTTCGTATTGTTAAGTTTGTACAATGGTTAGGAATTTTTATTTATATTAAATTTATTGATGGTTGTTTTAATAAAGGCTGATTTTAAATGAAGCTTGGAACTTTCTTCAACGCCTACTTCTAACACCACAACAGTCACAAATTGCGTTGTGGTACTATGATAAGCAATGGAAAATGATAGAAAATAAGTATTTCTCCAAAGTTCCGATTTCTACTGATTTAACTCATCGACGGACCGTACTCTATTAGACTATGCTCATTCTCCTTTGACAATGCAAGAAAATAACACCTCTTGAAATCACAATCTTTATTCAAGTTGGCACATTCATTCTTCTCACACAGCTTATTGTTCATGCATAAATATAAGGAACACTAAGAAACTTATTATCATTACATCGACGGGAGAAAAGAAAGCTGACGGTAAAAAAACCCATCACACAAAGAGTTTCAATAACCACCAGAGGCCAACTCTGTTCACAAGACCTCGGTCAGCAATGGCTGCCAAAAAGCCACATCACACACTTCTTCAGAACTGGTTGCCATCGCAACAGTCACAACATTTCAGTGGCCGCAGATATAGCGACCTCTAAGGTATTTTAAATTACGCGGCGCAAACATTCTCCCCCCGTTGCAATGTTATAAACATTCAACATATAAGCAATATAAATTTCACAAAATTTCAATAAAACAAATTGTATAAAAGTCAATAAACAGAAAATTTCCTAGAACAATAAAATTCAAATATATAAAATATCAGCAAATCAAATATCAAACACATTTTAATCTGATATGGGTAGTAAACATACGCGGGAAATTGCTCTTTTATATACTCCAGTCTGGGTTTTTACCTTTACAACCCGCACCAAGTTATCATTACCACTATACAATTCCAAAATACGACCTAAAGGCCATCGAAAACTAGGTATGCAATCTTCCACCAGAATTACCAGATTACCTACCTTTACATTTGCCCTTCGGAATCGCCACTTGGTTCTTTGCTGCAAACCGCTCAAATAACTACGGTTCCACCTATTCCACATTAATTGGACCAAACGGGTTACTTTTTGCCACTTTTTTAAAACAATTTTCATTTAACTTAGTTAGGTCAGGTTCAACGATAGAATTAAGTGATCGGCCTATTAGAAAATGTGCCGGAGTTAAAACTTCAAGATCATCAATAGAACTCGATAAAGGGGTTAAGGGTCTGGAATTAAGCATTCCTTCAATCTGAACACTAACTGTCAGAAATTCCTCATAGGTTAACCTTGTCCCACTCACAATTCTCTTAAAATGATATTTAAAGGATTTTACGGCAGCCTCCCAAAGACCACCGAAAGAAGGTGCTCTCGGAGGAATAAACTTCCATTCGATTCCTTCAGCCGAAAGATACCCCGCTAGTTGTTCATCTGGTTTTTTCACTAGATTTAATAACCGTTTAATTTCGTTATTTGCGCCAACAAAATTTTAACCATTGTCAGAATACAGTTTAGCGCTTTTACCACGGCGGGCAAAAAACCTTTTTAAAGCCGCTATGAAAGCCTCAGAAGTTAAATCTGATACCATTTCCACATGAACGGATTTGGATACAAAGCACACAAAAATACATATAAAAACCTTATGAAAAATACCCTTCCTTTGGTTACGATATTTAATCATAAATGGGCCACAGAAGTCTACCCCAGTGCAATTAAATGGATAATCGGGAACTACCCTATCCCTGGGCAAGCTACCCATTAACTGTGATGTTACAGTTGGATTATCCCTATAGCAGGCGATGCATTCATGCACTATTTTTCTGCAAATGGAACGACCATTCAAAGGCCAAAATTTTTCCCTGACACAATGTAACAGTGCAGATGCACCAACATGCAAGTTTTTAGTATAAAAATACTTAATTATGCTGCTGGTCAGGGCATGACTATTTGGCAGAATAGCAGGGTACTTTGCATCGTAGGACAAATCAGAATTTCCCAAACGTCCTCCTACCCTCAAAATACCATCTTTGTCTAAAAAGGGATTCAGACTTTTTAGCTTACTATTAGCCAGGACATTCCTCTGACACTGGATGTCCCTAATATCTGTTGGGAAACATTCATTTTGAACCATTTTGACCAGGCATTTTTCTGCATTTTCTATCTCTGTGACACTAAGGGGGCCTGAAAACTTAACATTGGAATTTTTTAAATTATTTACAAATCTTAAACAATAGCACAAAATACGAAGAATTCTAATATACTTATTATTAAGGCACAATAAGTCAGACAATAAAGATAATTCAAAATTTGTTGCAAGACAAGTCCTAGTCATAGGCATATCAGGTCCCAAAGTTACCTTCAGTTCACGAGAGTACTCGGAAGCAGTCCCCACTGGCAACTCAGGTGTCCCACTGGACAATTTTCCTTCTCTGATAAACGGAGGTCCATTCCACCACAAATCAGCGTTCGGCAGACTAGCAGGTTCCAACCCACGGGAAATGATATCCGCAGGGTTGAGAGGCGACGGTACGTGGCACCACTGACAGCCCTCTGTCAGCCGTTGAACCTTAGATACGCGGTTGCCTATGAAAGTCTTCAGGCGATTTGCAGGTGTTTTCAACCAAGCAAGTGCAATAGTTGAATCGGTATGCAACATAACTCCGCTCATCTCACACCTCAAACAGGAACGGATTTTGTCCATAAGCTGGGCAAGCAGAACACACGCACAGAGTTCTAACCGTGGAATTGACAGCACTTGAATAGGTGACACTCTAGATTTGCTCGCTATTATTGTAGATTTCACAACATCACTCGAACAGAAGCACTGCAAGTAAACGACAGCTCCATAGGCTGCCTCGGAGGCGTCGGCAAACCCTTGAATGAAGATTCTTGACGCGACATCTGTGAAAACGTATTTGTCGATCCTAATGTCTTCAATACATTTCAGCGTGGCCACAAAACTATCCCATTCACTTGCGATGGGCTCAGGAAGCACATCATCCCAACCAAGTTGACTCTGCCACAGCCGTTGGAGTAGAATCTTCGCAAGTGTCACCATTGGACCCAGGAATCCGAGTGGGTCATACAGCCTGGCAATGACACTAAGCACCTCCCGTTTGGTGTATGAAGATTGCCTCGAAATAGACACCTTGAACACGAACTGGTCTTGAGAAGGTTTCCAGCAGATGCCCAGGGTCTTCACAGCCATCTCTGAGGTCTCCGAAAACGAGTGCTCGGTGTCTGATGACAGCGAGCTGTTCAGGAGCTCACTGGAATTCGAAGACCACTTGTGAAGGGACATTCCACACGTCTGCAAGGCATCGATCAGTTGACTCTGAAGGGCCCGGGCTGTCACCAAGTCAGGGGCTCCACTGACGACATCGTCCATATAGGAATCATGCAGCAGAACATCGGAAGCCAACGGGAATCTTAACTTTTCATCACTGGCTAGTTGCTGTAATGTTCTTATGGCAAGAAATGGTGCACTGGTTGTGCCATAAGTAACAGTCTTCAGGCGGTAAGTTGAAGGCTCATCACTGGCTCTTGCCTTCCACACGATTCTTTGAAGATCTCGTTGACTTGGGTCAATCAGAATCTGTCTGTACATCTTCTGAATATCGGTGGTGAACGCAAACTTGTGTCTTCTGAACCGGGTAATTGTTTCGAAGACGTCCTCAGTTACCTCACCCTTCATAAGGATGTCGTTCAAGCTAGTACCTGATGTTGTTGGAGATGACGCATTAAAGACTACTCTGAGCTTGGTTGTGCTTTTCTCAGGACGAAGCACACCATGATGGGGAATGTAATAATGTATGGATGGTTCACTTGACTCTTCAACCTTTTCCATATGCCCCAAGGCCTCGTACTCGTCCATGAAATCTTTGTACAACGTCAAGTAGTCTTGATCTCTGGACAACCGCTTCCACAGGGACTCAAGCCGTTTCAAGGCAATACCCTTTGATTGTCCCAAGCACGACGAATCTCTAGCCAAAGGCATCGACACCATAAATCGACCCTCCTCATCTCTCTTATGAGTGCTCACAAAATGTTCTTCACACAAAGAAGATTCTTTACATTTTGGCAGTTCCCCTTCAACACTTTCAACCTCCCAAAACTGCCTCAATGTCTTGTTCAGGTCCTCAAGAATCAGTCCACAATGAACACTGCTCTCGAACTCTTGGTCTACAACACCACTTACCACGTAGCCAAATACGGTATTTTGTAACACCAGTTGCGAGTCCTGAGCCTGGAACTGACCTGGTTTCAACAACGAATAAAAAACCTCGGCACCCAATAGAACGTCAACAGCACCTGGAACATTGAAACCTGGATCTGCCAACGTAACAAATTCCGACAAATCCTCATGCACATTAACTAACCTATTTGGGATCACATCGGTTATCTTGTTAACCACCAACATTGACAATTCCCTCATAAAACTTTTGCTCTTATTCGCAACCATTGTCTTAACACAATTAGAAATGGCCATTGTCGCATCGTTAACACACGAGACCACAGTGTTAATTTTTTGCATCCTTAACTGCAGCCTCTCTGCGCAAGCTCTGGTGCACAGACAAGACTGAGAACCCACATCCAACAGGCACCGCACTTCAACCCACTCAGAATACCTATTCGTGACTAATGCACGAACAGTGCTTAACAGAACACTTTTTGTACGACTCTTTTCATAGCTTGTAGCAACAATTTGATGTTGGGGAACCACCTCCGGTTCTTCCCTCCTTGGTCTCTGGTTTGGAACGAAAGGAGCAGCACTTGCCCGCAACCCAGAATCTCTATTCTCTTCGCGGGGGTAATGAATCAACTGGTTATGGGGCTGGCCACAGAAACAATTCTTATTTGATGGGCATTCTCGCAATTTATGAGGCGATAGGCACCGGAAGCACAACCCATTCCGTTTGACTACATCTGATCTAGCCCATACAGACAGCCTTTTAAACTGTGGACACGTATAAAGTGGATGGGTCACTTTATTTTTACAAATAACACATTCCGAACTTTTTGTTTGAGCCATGAACACTTTGGGCTTATCAGATCGCCAATTATTTCCTCTTTGCGTCTTATTTCCCATAAACCGTTTTGATTCTACCGGAGCATTCCTATTAATCGGTTCACTTTTTATTTTTGACGATAAGAAAATATCACATTCCCGTCCAAGCTGTTGAGGTCTGAAAAAGGTCTCGCCCTGCTTTACACCAATGTGAGTCATCAGATCTCGATCGAGGGTTTCGAAAATCTTATCCGACACGATAAGTTCGCAAAGGGACTTAAAATCACTTACATTGCGCAATTGGCAATAATAGGCAAACGCGGCGGTCAACCGAGAAGCAAAATGCACGTAAGTC